>QXTE01000545.1:33560-233443 GCA_003942145.1 Platysternon megacephalum | reverse complement strand
AACTCACAACCCTGGGTTTAGCAGGCCAATGCTCAAACCACTGAGCTATCCCTCCTCAATGATCTGGGCCAGAAAGTCCCACAGCACCAGACTCGACAATCCCCCTTGTGGGGCCGAAGTCAACAGTGCTGTCTCCGCAGACTTTGGCACTGGGTGCTCCTCACGAGGACGTGCCCCGTTGGCTGGCTCCGGAGGGTCGGGCCTTTGGGACAAAGAGCTGCTCCTCCCTTGCTTCCAGTGCCACTTCTGTGCTGGGGAGTGGGAGCGGTGCCGGGTTGATCCCACCAGTTTTGGCACCGGGGAGTGGCGGTGCCGCGGGTCTCTGCAAAAGTCCGTCCACGGTGCCACTTCCACCACTGTCGCCGGGGCGCTACTCACCGAAGAACTTGATGCCGGGTTCTGTCTCGCCAGCGGAGGCTGAGGTCTAAGTGCGGCCTCTATCAGGAGCTGCTTAAGGTGAAAGTCTTGCTCCTTTTGGTTCAGGGGCGAAACCCTTTACAAATCCTGCACCGATCGGCTTGCTGAGCCTCCCCCAGACACTTCAGACAAGTGTCGTGGGGGTCGCCCATTGGCATGGGCTTGGAACAAGACTTGCAGGGCTTGAACCCCTGGGACTTTGTCATGAAAGCCCTCCCAAGAAAAAGCTGTCGGGACAGAGGGTAAACCCCCCAGCCCAACTGCTAAGTACTAATACGAACTAAAAATTAAACTAACTAAAACGTATAAAGAACAAAAAACAAACGAGGCTAGGGAAACATGGTAGAACTTGCTGAGCAAGACGCCACAGTTCCAATGACTGTCACTGGCAGTAAGAAGGAACTGAGGAGGCACCGAGTCAGCAGGGTCATATATTGAGCACCATGAAGGCGCCACTCCAGGGGAAAAACTTTCCAATGAATGTGCACAAACCCTAATTGGAATTGATATGAGCAGTCACTTGAAGAAGAACACGGAAGATTTGCCTGGGGCGGCAGATTGTCTGGAGCAGCCTCTGGGAGAGAAGTGCTGATTTCAACATTCTCTGATAAAGTCAATGGGATTTGAGCAATCTCAGAACTTGGAAGCGTAAGGACCAGAAACTAGAACCACAGAGACTCTGATTCTGCACTGACCTGGAGAGGAAATGGTTGGGCCACAGTCCCTGACCTGGCAATTCTGAGAATGGGAAGTGTGACCACAGGCGTCTGTTCCCCTGGAAAGGCATGATGACAGCTCCTAGCAATATAAACTGCACCGACGGCAAAGGAGCAGAACAGAGACATCCGCAGCCATGCAGCCGGACAGCTACTACCACAACTGGGACAAGTCAGAGCAGGTGGAACTGACATTGCAGGGAGCGAGCAGCGCACCTGGGAGAGGCGGTAAAGGTGAGCTGGCCTGAGGAAGGGTGGTCTAGTGATTAAGGAGCTGCCCTGGGAGTCAGGAGGCCTGTGTCTGATTCCGGGCTTTGCTAATTTGAGGTAGGCCGGTGCCCACAATCAGGAGAGTTTCTCTTTCTCTCTCCCAATTAGTGTCTTGGTTAAGTCTGGATATTCCCATCATCCACATAAACTCTGTTGTAATCGTGGGGCAAACTCATCCCTGGTCACTCCAGTGTCTTCAGTGTTGCTATTCCAGGGATGAAACTGGTCCTTTGAGTAGGTTGACCAGACAGCAAGTGTGAAAAATCGGGACGGGGTTGGGGGGTAATAGGAGCCTATATAAGAGAGAGACCCAAAAATCGGGACTGTCCCTATAAAATCGGGACATCTGGTCACTCTACCTGTGAGCCTGCCCATATCTCCCCGCTAGAGCCTGAGAGGATTCTCATGCTCCCTTTAAGCCAGGGGCTTCTCAATCTGGGGGTCACACTCACCTTCCCTTCCCATATTGCCAAAAGAGAGAGGGATTCCCAACATGGAAAATGGAACACAGGGAAGACTGAGAACTACCTCAAGGTATTTACCCTACAGTGAATCCCTCCCTTCCCTTTGTCCAGTCCTCTTCTCTTGTAGAGAACCATGTTCAGTCTCTCCCCAAAGGGAATGTTAGGAGGGGGTTGTGACGGTACCTCCCATAAGGCTTTGTGGGAATATGACATAACTGGAATATGTTTTGTGCTGCCTGTGCCAGGTACATATCTATGTAAAGGTTATGATCTACTAGTTATGTTCACCCTAGTTGTATGCAGGCACCATTTGTGTGTTCAAAGTTATGAACATTGGCTGTGTGATTGCTTGATTTCTAAGGGGCCTCAGTTAGAACATTTGATGACTTCTTGGGAAAGGAATGTGCAAATTAGGTGTTCAGTCAGGGGGCACTTAACAGACAAAAGAGCTTGGAAGATTCCAATCCACATCAGAAGTCTACCTGAGGACGTTCAAGGCAGCATGTGGGTAATGGCTGCTACCTGCAGTCCTGAGTCATGCATGGGCATGTGACCTGCCCATGTGATTTTCGAATCTCCATTCTGTGACAGGATTCTACAGAGGGAGAGGAGGGGGTCTCCACCCACAAGAGACAGTCTATTTAAACCTGTGGGAGACCCCTCCATTTTGTCTTCAGCTGGCTAAAGAAGGAGCCTCTCCACCCCCACAGGACACTTGAAGGAAACTGAAAACTACAGGGGGTGTGAGTGATTGCTGGACCCAGGCTAAAAGAAGATTAGCCTGTAAAAGAGAACATTTTGGAACTGGTGAGGATCTTATCTGTATTTAGTGCAATTAGACATAGATTTGCGTATTTTATTTTATTTTGCTTGGTAACTTCTTTTGTTCTGTCTGTTACTACTTGAAATCACTTAAATCCTACTATCTGTATTTAATAAAATCACTTTCTACTTATTAATTAACTCAGAGTATGTATTAATACCTGGGGGAGCAAACAGCTGTGCATATCTCTCTATCAGTGTTATAGAGGGCGAACAATTTATGAGTTTACTCTGTATAAAGCTTATACAGGGTAAAACGGATTTATCTGGGTTTAGACCCCATTGGGAATTGGGCATCTGAGTGTTAAAGGCAAGCAGACTTCTGTGAGCTGTTCTCAGGTAACCCTGCAGCTTTGGGATAGGTGGTTCAGACTCTGGTCTGTGTCTGGAGCAGATAGGTGTGTCTGGCTATCAGCAAGACTTTGAGTGCTGGAACTACCTGTAGCTGGCAGGGGAGAATAGAACCAGAGGTAGCCTTTGCACATCAGCTGGCAGCTCCCAAGGGGGTTTCTGTGAACCAACCCGTCACAGTGGCGTAGTCGAACAGGATCTGTGCACAGCTGATTGCTTTGAGATACTGGTAGTGATTTTAAGTGAGTTTTAAGTGTGGTGGCTGGAGAACAGACAAAGTGGTTACTGGTTTGTTATTTTCTGTTTGCTTATTTCGGGAAAGGGAAGTAGGGACAGAAAAGGAAGCAAAATAAGTAAGAAGGAAGATCAGAAGACTGTGAGAGTCTCTGTTAACTAAGAATCTCCTGAGCTGAGTCTATCCCAGTTTCAGTGAACTGCAGAGGGGTGTGGCCCAGCAGAAGAAAGCAGGAAGATGCCTACTAGTGAGACAGCTACCAAGCTCGAATTGGCTAGGTTGGAAGCAACAGAGAGAGAGAATGAACATAAGAGACGGGTAGAGCTAAGACAATTAGAAATTAGTGCTGTGGAGGCAGAAAAAGTGAGGGAAGAGGCTGCCCACAAGAGAGCTATGGAGGCAGAGGAAACTGCCCACAAGAGAGCTATGGAGGTAGAGGAAACTGCCCACAAGAGAGCTATGGAGATGGAGGCAGCGAGGGAAGAGGCTGCCCACAAGAGAGCTATGGAGGCCCAGAAACATGAACTGGCTGTTCTGGAGTTGAAGAGACAAAATCCTTCACCTGCTGGCTCCACTTCCCCAAAAATCCACAAATGGGAGCGACTGTGCCCACAGTATGATGAGTCCAGCGATATTGCCGAGTATTTCATCACCTTTGAGAGACTGTGCACCCTCCATGCCATCCCTGAAGATCAGAAACTGACCACATTAATAGCAAAATTGACTGGCAGAGCTCTGGACATATTCAATAAGATGCCTATTGATGATGCTTCAGACTATGGTAAATTTAAGGAACTGGTTTTGAAACAGTTTCAGGTTACACCTGAAACCTATAGGGTTAAATTCAGGAGTCTTAAGAGGGGATCTGGATTAAGTAATCTGGCTTATGCCAATGAAATGAGAGATTTGGTAGATAAGTGGGTGCGGGGGAAAGGTGTTACAAGCTTCGAAGGGATGTGTGATCTGGTTACTCAGGAACAATTCCTGAATATGTGCAGTGATGATGTGAAACAGTATGTGTGGGACAAAAAGGTAAATGCACTGGGTGAATTAGCTGGGTATGCAGACTCTTATGAGCAAGCACAAGCTGCAATCAAACATAAACCACAGGCAGAGGGGTATAAGGGTGGGGGAAAGCAGAATCACCGTTTTATCCCTGGGTCTGGGAAAAAAGAGGCTGGGCGGTCACCTCCCCATTCCCCTGGTACTCGTCCCAAATTTCCTGTGCAAGCAGAGGAGCCCAGGAGGTGCTATCATTGTAAGTCCACTGAGCACCTGAGGAATAAGTGTCCCTTGCTGAGTGAAAACAGGCAGCAAGTTACACAGGAAGCTGCAGCTTCTCAGAGCCAGGCTGTGGCCTCTTTCCACACAGGATTTGTAAAGCTTGCTTCCACACAACCAAGCAATAAGCATATGCATGCTGTCGAAATTAATGGAGAGGTGGTTATGGGATTAAGGGACACGGGTGCAGAAATTTCTGTGATCAGGAGGGACCTGATTCAGGAGAAGGATTTGTTGCCAGGTAAAATGGCAGAATTAGAGCTGGTTGGGGGTTACAAAGTCCTTGCACCTTTAGCTAAAGTTCACATGCAAACTCGGGATTTGCAGGCTGAACTGACAGTTGCAACGGTGGCACACAATTTTGCACCGTTTCTACTGGGAAATGATTTCTTTAATGTGGCAGAATCTGTCCCAGGGTTGGTTAGCAGGGAGAAGGAATCTTGTGCTAAAAGCCCCGGAGGGGAGGGTGAAGTCACATGGACTGCTGGGGGAATAGGAGAGTGTCTCTTAGATTCCTCTGCAGCAGTACAGGGAGCAGCTGCGGGGGCAGGGATGGTTGTAGCCAGTTCCTGTGGCCCCAGGGCTCAAGGGAAGTTCCAGAGGGAGGGGCTGGACGAAGCCAGCTCCTGTCCCGTAATCATCTCCCTGGGGGAGGGGGATGTACCACCTGGTAACAGGGGGGTCACCCCAGCTGCTGACTGCCAGGAAGTTGCAGGTCAACAGGGGGCAGGGCCCGCCCTGGGGTGCACAGAGACGTGTGTCCCGAAGGTGGAAGTTGGGGTCTTGGTAACTGCTGCGGTGGGAACAGACCCCAAAGACTCTGTAGCTGGGTGCCAGCCCAACCCGAGTGAAAGGGGGGGGATTTTGCTGGCCAGTGAAAGGTCTGTCATGGCTGGTAGCTGTGAGCCCACAGCTGGAGCAGGGTCACCTTCCCTTTTGGGGGACACAGGAGTGTCTGACCCAGAGGGGAGCCCAGAGAGGGAAGCCCAGATGGAAGGTGAGGGGGGGCCAGAGAGTCTGCCCACCTTTTGTAGGGAGGGACTTTCCCAAGAGGAGGGTGAAAAGCCTGCATTTAAAATGCCAGCTCCCTCTCTTGTAGATCAGGTTTTAAGGGAAACCTGGGGGTCAAGTCTCCCGGAGGGGGGGGCCCATCCAGCTGACCTGTTGGAAACAGAAAGTGAGGTGCCCAAAGGGGTACAGAGCACCCCATTGAAAAAGGCTGTTCTTACCCCACTTGTAAGAGATGAAACTCTCTCTCCTAGACAGGGGGGGGGAAATCTCTGCATGAGTGAAACTCTACCAGGGGGCGGGGACCAGCCCAGAGAAATTCCGGAGGGAGGGGCCGAGGGCAGGCAGGGTTGTAGTACACCCTTTCCTGGCCAAAGACCCAAACACATGCCTGAATTAGCAGCTTTCCCCACAGAGGCTGAAGATTCTGAATCAGAGTGTCTTCCAGAAGGCACAGAGAACTGGGAAAATGCAATAGATGCTAAACAGGTCAAATTGAGTGAACAAAACCTGTCCACCGTAGATTTGCTGTTAACCTTGTGTCTTTTGCTGATTCACCTCTGGGATAAAACAAAAGAATTCATACTAGTGGTAAACCCTCTAAAAACATGGAACATACCTGATTTATGGAGAAAACTGTTGTACATGCTAGGGATGGTAACAAGACAGCCCCACAAGCATGTTGCTTTGCAGCCTATACCTGTAAATAGACTGGAAGCTTGGCACAGCAGCAAAAGCATAACAGGCCCATGCTGCTGTGTAGAAGGGGAAACTGAGGCACACCGCCTCATGGCCTTGGTGGTTAAAGGTCAAGACACCTCCACTTTAACAGGTATTGCTGTCTGCATTCTGTTAATGCTACACCCCAACCTGTTTTCAGGCATCTGGGGATCAGGAACCTCAAAATGGGCTAAAACCCCTAGAACTGACATATGGTTTCAAGGTACTGAAAAGAAGTGTGATCAAAGACAAACAGGAATTTTACGGGTACTGCCTCCGCCATGGACAGTGTCCAAGTCTCTGGCAGTAAGTTCAGGGGGAGGGTGTGACGGTACCTCCCATAAGGCTTTGTGGGAATATGACATAACTGGAATATGTTTTGTGCTGCCTGTGCCAGGTACATATCTATGTAAAGGTTATGATCTACTAGTTATGTTCACCCTAGTTGTATGCAGGCACCATTTGTGTGTTCAAAGTTATGAACATTGGCTGTGTAATTGCTTGATTCCTAAGGGGCCTCAGTTAGAACATTTGATGACTTCTTGGGAAAGGAATGTGCAAATTAGGTGTTCAGTCAGGGGGCACTTAACAGACAAAAGAGCTTGGAAGATTCCAATCCACATCAGAAGTCTACCTGAGGACGTTCAAGGCAGCATGTGGGTAATGGCTGCTACCTGCAGTCCTGAGTCATGCATGGGCATGTGACCTGCCCATGTGATTTTCGAATCTCCATTCTGTGACAGGATTCTACAGAGGGAGAGGAGGGGGTCTCCACCCACAAGAGACAGTCTATTTAAACCTGTGGGAGACCCCTCCATTTTGTCTTCAGCTGGCTAAAGAAGGAGCCTCTCCACCCCCACAGGACACTTGAAGGAAACTGAAAACTACAGGGGGTGTGAGTGATTGCTGGACCCAGGCTAAAAGAAGATTAGCCTGTAAAAGGGAACATTTTGGAACTGGTGAGGATCTTATCTGTATTTAGTGCAATTAGACATAGATTTGCGTATTTTATTTTATTTTGCTTGGTAACTTCTTTTGTTCTGTCTGTTACTACTTGAAATCACTTAAATCCTACTATCTGTATTTAATAAAATCACTTTCTACTTATTAATTAACTCAGAGTATGTATTAATACCTGGGGGAGCAAACAGCTGTGCATATCTCTCTATCAGTGTTATAGAGGGCGAACAATTTATGAGTTTACTCTGTATAAAGCTTATACAGGGTAAAACGGATTTATCTGGGTTTAGACCCCATTGGGAATTGGGCATCTGAGTGTTAAAGGCAAGCAGACTTCTGTGAGCTGTTCTCAGGTAACCCTGCAGCTTTGGGATAGGTGGTTCAGACTCTGGTCTGTGTCTGGAGCAGATAGGTGTGTCTGGCTGTCAGCAAGACTTTAAGTGCTGGAACTACCTGTAGCTGGCAGGGGAGAATAGAACCAGAGGTGGCCTTTGCACATCAGCTGGCAGCTCCCAAGTGGGTTTCTGTGAACCAACCCGTCACAGGGGTGATCCCACTTTGAGAGATCTAACCAGCATTGCTGTCCACAGCTCTTTGCTTCTCCAACTCCGCCCAAGGGAAGGCCATTGCGATCCTGTATGTCCTGATGGCGATTTGCATTGCAGTGGCCACAGCTCTCATCGTGGTGAACCGTGGGAAATGTAAGTCTCCTATTCATTTCTACGTCGGCCTCAGATCTGACCTGCCAAGAGTGAGGCTGCTCTGACTAGTTTTGGGTGGATTTTAGCAGTGGGGCACAAAATTGGGCTGAGAATGGAAGCTCAGTTGTGATGTTAATTATGGAGCAGTTGCCATTGCAAGGTAACATTCACTCACCTCTGAGTTAAGGTGACCAGATTTTCAAAGGGGTGGGATTTGTCCTTAGCATAACTCCCGCTAGCTTTCCATGGAACTTGTGCTCGTAAATCTCAGAAAGATCCCACCCAAAATCAGTAACCGGCCATGTTTGTGGTGACATTTTGAAGGTTGTGAAATATTCATACAAAATTTTTCTTTTTTCAACGGTGTGCTGGGACCGGGGCAAAGGGCTGGCTGTGGATCCTGCTAGCGGAGAGGGAATGTCTGGGAGTGAGAACAATGCAATGTGGGCATGGCACAGTGCACCGCCACAATTGTCTCCTTCACATTAACACAAGGAGAGCTTGGGCCTGACAAATGCATTCCTTAACATTTTAGCTTTGCAACCACCTAACTACACACAAACTGAGGCAGGCTCCTTGTGGCAGCAGGCAGCTTTCTGCTCTGCACAGCAGTCAGAGCCCTGCATTGCTCTGGGAAGGCTGGGCCTTTTCACTCTCAGCTTTGCTATGCCCCTTTGAGCTCTCCAGCCACATTCCACGCCCGTGTGTAGCAGTAGCAGCTGCACCACACATCTTGGGGCCACTGGCAGCTCAGTGTAACATAGAGCAGCCCCAACGCAGCTCTACATTGTACTGAGGACCAGGCTGGTGTCCAGAATAACGAATCCCTGTGTTGAGCACAGTGCGCCTGTAGCGGAGGATCACAGCTAGCATGAGGTAATGGACATCAGAAGACTTCGGTGGTAACTGGGAGGAAGGTGCATTTTACAGCAGCACGGATGTCTCCACAAATATGGGTTTCCCCTGCTCATAAATTTTGCTCTGCTATCAAAAGTCTCATGTCTACAGTGTCCCAGGTTCTTGCCGAAGCCCAGGTGGATCGAGATATGATTAGAAGAGATTCCAAGAGAAATCTATCAGATCACCAGGATTATCTAGGTAAGAGGATAAAGGAAATGTTTCTATTCCTCGTCAGACTTGGCGAATCTTTTTTTTCTCTACGTCTCAAGGGTGCGGAGAGTCTGGCCCACTGGGTCAGTTGCACGGCTGGTGGAAGTTGATGTAGCTCATTCGAATTCAGTGGAGCTGAGCAGACATACATCAGCTGGGGATCTGACCACAGCTCAGACAGGTCTGTAGATTATTGTTGGGAATGGGACAACCAGACGAGGTGGAAGCAGCTCTTAGAAATTGTTGGATAACATTCTCCTGCTCCTAGAATCACTGTTTGTCCAAAGAGATTTTGTTCTGATGAAGTCACCTTTTTACCAGTGTCTCATTGGCTGAGAGAGTAATGCTGCTGGGGAAGCCTTGGCGTAGATGGAATTGGTCTGTCCCAGGAGTAGGCATGTGCCTGGGGCTCCCATAAACAGTCACGGCTTGGATGAATGAGGACAGAGACCTGTGTCCTCCAGGACATACCCAAGCTCAAATGAAGTAAGGAAGCAGTAATCTGGACAGGGGGAGAAGTGTGGTGGTGGGTCTCCAATCATCCAGCAGGTGGTCCCTGCCAACCCACCTAGCATTGGGATCATTGTACAGGGGCAGGGCCTGATGCCCCTGGATTGCCTCAGTGCAGTCCTGGGTCTGACCTGTTCTTTCCACCACAGTCCCCCTTCGCGGGTCATTGACTGGATCTCTCTGAATAAACGCTGTTGTTAACTTCCCAATTTTCCTGTGGGACTCTCAACACTGTAACGAGCCTGCACCCACCTGGACTGCATGGGTGTCACTGTGCAGCACATCCTGGGCAATGAGAACATCACAATAACAGTGGGTTAGTACTCAGATCCTGCTGCTCCAAATGGGGTCTGAGCCCCAGCTGAGTAGGTGTTGGCTGGTGTTGTGGCTAAGGCATGGACTGGACCTCAGGAGATCTGGCTTCAGTTCCCAGTTTTGCTGCCAACTTGAAAGAGTCACTTCATTTCTCTGTGCCTCAGTTTTATTATCTGTGAAATGGGTAACATTTCTTGTCTATTTGTATTGTAAGGTCTTCAGCACAGAGTAAGTGTGTGTCTCTCATTTTGTCACTGTGCAGTGCCCAGAGCAACAAGGTCTCGATATCAGTTGGGGTCTGTGCAGCACCTGGAACAGGAGGGCCTCAATCTCAGCTGGGGCTTCTAGGCAATAATAATGAAATAATAATAAGTGAAACACATTTACAACCTTACCAATTGCTGCCTGTAATGGGGGGACACTCACCTCTTGAGTGACTCCTGCTGCTGCATTTGGTACTGAAGGACTTCCTCCTGCTCCTGGCGCCCCCTGTAGGTTGTCACCTTCAGTGGCTCAGCCCTCTGGCCAAGTCACCCAGTCAAAAATAAACACCTTCTGAAGTAGGAAAGAGTTCAACAAACTGTCACCCTCACTAGATGCTTCAGTCCCATCTATGGGCCCTTTGAATCCCGCTCTTCTGAACAAGCCTTGTCCCCTTCCTGGGGCTTAGTCCACTTTGCTAGTGCAGGTGGGGACACCAGGCCTGCCCACGGCTCTAGGTCCCAACCCATGGACCCTATAAACAGCAACTCTGTATGGCCTCCTTTAATTGGTTGTTGCTACATTCGCTGGGCCTCTTCTCACCTGATCTCTTTACCTCCATCCGTTAACTTAGGTCTAGAGCTGTGAGCTCCTAGGTTTCGCAAAGGCAGCGTGTTGAGCAACTTTGGTCAGAGCACAGTCCTGTTCCTCACCACTCTGGCCCCAGCCAGGGACTGACCTGCAGTCAGCCCCTGCAGCTCTTTTTATCTGAGCCTGCTGGGCTCTGATTGGCTGCTTCTGTGCAGCCTTTCTAGGCAGGCCTGCAGGACCCACCTTCGCTGCTCCTTTTGGGGCTGTAGTGTAGTAGGACCTCAAGGCCTCAAGCTCGGGGCCACAAAGTGCCAGGTACACCCTGTCAACCTGCCATTGCTGCATAATTTTCACACACCTCTGGATGAATGACCATGATCCAGCGCTCCCCATGGGCAGGCATATGGGAGGGGCAGCATGAGGGGTTGTGTTGTTGTTGTTTAAAATTGAAACTCCCCATTCTTTCATCTTCCTTTTAGAGTTGGAGATGTCAAAAGAATTCAGTGCATTTACCAAGCAACTGCTTAAAGGTATGTTCTGCTGGTGTTTCTCAAGAGATTGCATAACCGAAGAGTATCGCCAACCCCCCGATGTTCAAAAATCATGAGTCAAGCCCATGAGATTGGCTTAAAAATCATGAGCTTTTTAAAAATATGAAAAATGTTGGGCTCATGTTATTCATCTCCTGGTTTCTGAGATGTTAGGCTCTTGGTCAGATCTCATATTACAGCTTTTCTCTGCAACCATGAGGGCCATAGACTTACCTTTTCTAAATGAAAGCTGAGATTCTTTCCTAGTGACATGAATCTAGGAGCTGGGGCTTGAAGAAACTGATCAACTATTGTGAGAATTGTCAAACAATCATGGGAGTTGGCAACATTCCATGGCCCATTGCATTGAGAGAAGAATGAGGGGGGATTTGATAGCTGCTTTCAAATACCTGAAAGGGGGTTCCAAAGAGGGTGGATCTAGACTGTTCTCAGTGGTACCAGATGACAGAACAAGGAGTAACGGTCTCAAGTTGCAGTGGGGGAGGTTTAGATTGGATATTAGGAAAAACTTTTTCACTAGGAGGGTGGTGAAGCACTGGAATGGGTTACCTAGGGAGGTGGTGGAATCTCCTTCCTTAGAGGTTTTTAAGGTCAGGCTTGACAAAGCCCTGGCTGGGATGATTTAGTTGGGATTAGGTCCTGCTTTGAGCAGGGGGTTGGACTAGATAACTTCCTGAGGTCCTTTCCAACCCTGATATTCTATGATTCTATGATTCTATTGAGGTGGGCATAGGCGTCGATTCCATGGGTACTCTGGGGCTGGAGTCTCTGGTCTTACATTTTTCTTTTTTACCAGGCATGATCTAAACCACAGTCTTTGAATTCTATCAACAGGCCTTTTTGTTTGGACTAATTCAGTCTTTCTGTCTCCCTTTTGCACCTTTCCCCATCAATATTTGTTGTTACTGTGATATTTGATGAACTTTCAATCATTTTCACAGTTGAGCTCACAAGGAGGGTAAATTTGTAGACCCAGTTATCGCAATGGGTCTTGAGTGGTGTCTGGGAGGAAAATGCACATTACAGCAGCACTGATGTCCCCAAAGGTTTGGGTTTTCCCCTTCTGATAAATTTTACTCTGCTATCAAGAGGTCTCATGTCTACAGTGTCCCAGGGTCTTGCTGAAGCCCAGCTGGATCGAGATACGGCCAGAAGAGATTCCAAGAGAAATCTGTCAGCTCTCCAGGACTATCTGGGTGAGAGGATAAAGGAAACATTTCTCTCCCTTTGATCTGGCAAATCTTTTGGGGTTGTTACGCCTCAAGGGAGAGGAGACTCAGTCCCATGGGGTCAGACTCTTGGCGGGTGGAAATCACTTCAGGGGAGTGGAACCAACTTACATTAACTGGGGATGTGACCCACAGCTCATATAGGACCGTAGATGATTGTGGGGAGTGGGAGAAACATAGAAGATATAAGCAGCTCTTAGAGCTGGTCTACATTGAAAGCTAACAATCTGCATGACTACATCTCTAAGGGGTGTGATTTTTTACACTGCTGACAGATGTAGCTACGCTGACCTAACCTGTGCCGTAGACAGTGCTAGGTTGACGGAAGAATTCTTCCATCGACCTTGCTACTGCCTCTTGGGAGAGTAGATTAACTACAGTCACAGGAGAACCCCTCCTGTCATAGTGAGTGTCTACACTGAAGCACAGCTGCTGTAGCATTTTAGGTGTAGACGTACCCTTGGAAGTTGTTGCATAACAACTGCTCTGATCTTAGGATCACTGAATGTCCAATGAGATTTTGTTCTGATGAGGTCATGCTTCTACCTTGCGTCTCATTGGCTGAGAGTATTACACCCGGGGAAGCCATGGGCATGAGTGGAATTGGTCTGTACAAGGAGTAGGCACATGCCTGGGGCCCCCATAAAGACAACTACTGCTTGGGTGAGTGGGAACTGAAACCCGTCTCCTCCAGGACACTTCCCAGACCATCTGAAAAAAAGAAGCAGGAATATGGGCGGGGGAGGCCCCAGCCCGCCCAGAAAAGTGTGGTTGTGAGTTCCCAAACACCCAGCAAATGACTCCTGCCAACCCACCTACGGTTAGGATCATTGCACAGGGGCAGGGCCAATGGGAGCCCTCATGCACCCCAGCACCTCATGCACCCCAGTGCCTGATGCCCCTGGATTGCCTTCATGTATTCCTGGGTCTGACCAGTTTTTTACACCACCGTTCCCCTGTGTGGGTCATTAACTGGATCTCGCTTAATAAACACTGGTGTGAATTTGCTAATTTGCCCCTGGGACTCTAAACGCTGTAATGAGCCTGCACCCACCTGGACTGCATGGGTGTCACTGTGCAGCACGTCCTGGGCACCAAGAACATCACAATAACAGTGGGTTAGTACTCAGATCCTGCTGCTCCAAAATGGGGTCTGAGCCCCAGCTGAGTAGAGGTTGGCTGCTATTGTGGCTAAGGCATGGGCTGGAACTCACAAGATCTGGATTCAGTTCCCAGTTTTGCCGCTGACTCCCTTGAAAGAGTCACCTCATTTCTCTGTGCCTCAGTTTCACTATCTGTGAAATGGGTAACGTTTCTTGTCTATTTGTATTGTAACCATCTCTCGCTCTGTGTCTATGCAGTGCCCAGAGCAAGGGTACCCAATCTCAGTTCGGGTTTGTGCAGCACCTGGCACAAAGGGGCCCTAATCTCAAGTGGGGCTTTTAGGCAGCACTGTAATATAAATCAGTAAGAGCTATAAGTGAAACCCATTTACATCCTTGCCAACGACTGCCCTTGCTCCATAAATTTCACACACTCCTTGATGAATGGTCCTTATCCCGTGCTCTTCAGGGGTGGAACGTGTGGGTGGGGCAGCATGAGGTCCTGTGTTCTTATTTAAAATGGAAATTCCCCATTCTCTCCTCTTTCTTTTAGAGTTGAAGATGTCCAAAGAATTCAATATGTTTAACAGCCGAATTCTTAATGGTATGTTCTGCTGATGTTTCTCAAGAGGTTGGGCATAAACAGTTCCCTTGTGCTGCCAACCCCAGCATTCAAAAATCATGAGTCAAGCCCATGAGAGTGGCTTTAAACTCATAAGAACATAAGAACATAAGAACGGCCATACTGGGTCAGACCAAAGGTCCATCCATCCCAGTATCCTGTCTACCGACAATGGCCAATGCCAGGTGCCCCAGAGGGAGTGAACCTAACAGGGTGATCTCTCTCCTGCCATCCATCTCCATCCTCTGATGAACAGAGGCTAGGGACACCATTCCTTACCCATTCTGGCTAATAGCCATTTATGGACTTAACCTCCATGAATTTGTCTAGTTCTCTTTTAAACCCTGTTATCGTCGTAGCCTTCACAGCCTCCTCAGGTAAGGAGTTCCACAAGTTGACTGTGCGCTGCGTGAAGAAGAACTTCCTTCTATTTGTTTTAAACCTGCTGCCCATTAATTTCATTTGGTGACCCCTAGTTCTTGTATTATGGGAATAAGTAAATAACTTTTCCTTATCCACTTTTTCCATATCACTCATGATTTTATATACCTCTATCATATCCCCCCTTAGTCTCCTCTTTTCCAAGCTGAAGAGTCCTAGCCTCTTTGATCTCTCCTCATATGGGACCCGTTCCAAACCCCTAATCATTTTAGTTGCCCTTTTCTGAACCTTTTCTAGTGCCAGTATATCTTTTTTGAGATGAGGAGACCACATCTGTACGCAGTATTCGAGATGTGGGCATACCATCGATTTATATAAGGGCAATAATATATTCTCAGTCTTATTCTCTATCCCCTTTTTAATGATTCCTAACATCCTGTTTGCTTTTTTGACCGCCTCTGCACACTGCGTGGACATCTTCAGAGAACTATCCACGATGACTCCAAGATCTTTTTCCTGATTCGTTGTAGCTAAATTAGCCCCCATCATATTGTATGTATAGTTGGGGTTATTTTTTCCAATGTGCATTACTTTACATTTATCCACATTAAATTTCATTTGCCATTTTGTTGCCCAATCACTTAGTTTTGTGAGATCTTTTTGAAGTTCTTCACAGTCTGCTTTGGTCTTAACTATCTTGAGCAGTTTAGTATCATCTGCAAACTTTGCCACCTCACTGTTTACTGCTTTCTCCCGATCATTTATGAATAAGTTGAATAGGATTGGTCCTAGGACTGACCCTTGGGGAACACCACTAGATACCCCTCTCCATTCTGAGAATTTACCATTTATTCCTACCCTTTGTTCCCTGTCTTTTAACCAGTTCTCAATCCATGAAAGGATCTTCCCTCTTATCCCATGACAACTTAAGTTATGTAAGAGCCTTTGGTGAGGGACCTTGTCAAAGGCTTTCTGGAAATCTAAGTACACTATGTCCACTGGATCCCCCTTGTCCACATGTTTGTTGACCCCTTCAAAGAACTCTAATAG
The DNA here is from genome assembly GCA_003942145.1 of Platysternon megacephalum. Lineage (NCBI taxonomy): Eukaryota > Metazoa > Chordata > Testudines > Platysternidae > Platysternon > Platysternon megacephalum. The sequence continues at coordinate 217,835 of QXTE01000545.1, read as the reverse complement.
ATTAGTAATACATGATTTCCCTTTACAGAAACCATGCTGACTTTTGCCCAACAAGTTATATTCTTCTATGTGTTTGACAATTTTATTCTTTACTATTGTTTCAACTAATTGCCTGGTACTGACGTTAGACTTACCGGTCTGTAATTGCCGGGATCACCTCTAGAGCCCTTTTTAAATATTGGCGTTACATTAGGTATCTTCCAGTCATTGCGTACAGAAGCCGATTTAAAGGACAGGTTAAAAACCATAGTTAATAGTTCTGCAATTTCACATTTGAGTTCTTTCAGAACTCTTGGGTGAATGCCATCTGGTCCCGGTGACTTGTTACTGTTAAGTTTATCAATTAATTCCAAAACCTCCTCTAGTGACACTTCAATCTGTGACAATTCCTCAGATTTGTCACCTACAAGGGATAGCTCAGGTTTGGGAATCTCCCTAACATCCTCAGCCGTGAAGACTGAAGCAAAGAATTCATTTAGTTTCTCCACAATGACTTTATCGTCTTTAAGCGCTCCTTTTGTATTTTGATCATCCAGGGGCCCCACTGGTTGTTTAGCAGGCTTCCTGCTTCTGATGTACTTAAAAAACATTTTATTACCTTTTGAGTTTTTGGCTAGCCGTTCTTCAAACTCCTTTTTGGCTTTTCTTATTGCATTTTTACACTTAATTTGGCAGATTTTTAAAAATATAATAAATGTTGGGCTTGATTTTTTTTGTTCTTATTTCTGAGCCTTTAGGGTCATGCTTGGGTCACATTATTAAACTGTTCTCTGCTACCACGAGAGGTAGAAATTAATATTTTTTTAATGAAAGCTGAGACTCTCTCCTAACTGCATAAAGGAGCTGAGGCTTGAAGAAGCATATCAAATCTCACAAGACATGCAATAAAATCATGGGGGTTGCACATGGGTGGGGTCTCTCCCTTTGATGCGCCCATGTACAGCAGTTCTTTTCTGCCCCCGTTGTTTGCAGTGTCCAAGGAGATGGCTGGGGTTAGGCTGGGTATCGTGGAGATCCAAGCTGATCACGTGAAAGACCCACCATATCTCCAGGACGCCATAGGTGAGAAACATCCTTTTCCTTCCAATGCCTGATCACTGCTGCTTCCTTGTAGAGGGACTCCTGGGTCTGATCTTCCCCTGTGGAGGGCAAGCTGAAATGGAAGGAGAGAAGGATGAGAAAGGGGAAGTATGAGGATGGAGCAGGTAGACCTACATGGATAATCCCATTTTAGTTTGGGATCAGCTGCATCCTGCTCCCATGGGCCTCCCCAGGTTTTATCCTGAGCCCAGTTCATGCTGCAGGAGAACATTGGATCTCAGACCCCGATCCAGCAAAGGCACTTATGCCTGTGTAACCCACTGGTGAGCACATGTGACAGGTCCCCCTCTGTGCTGATCTAGGAGTAGCTTTATCTCAAGCTGCAGTAGTTCCTGCTTTTAGCCCTGGAGGGCTCCAGTTCAATTCCCACATTGTTACCCACGCTGGCAGCTGTCAAACAACTCTACACTCCTGATTACTGTGTGGGATGACACATGTGCTCAGAGCAGTGGTTTTTGACCTGTGGTCCATAGACCCGGGGGGACACCGCAGACAATATCTAAAATTTCCAAAGCGGTCTGCATCTCCATTCTAAAGTTCAGGAGTCCGCAAATGAAAACAGCTTTGTGTATAGGTGCATTGCTGAATTGTGGTCTCAGTACCCTGTAGATACGCGGGAGTGGGGGCCGGGTGTAGGGAGTGGTTGGGTGGGGGCTCTGGTCCACTTCGTGCTGCTGAGAGCTCATAGCTCCCATGGCCTGCAGAAGGAATTTGGGAATGCTCAGCCCTTCTGGTATCAGGCCCATCTAATGCAAACATAAGCTGGATTCTGATCTTGGTTCTGCTGGTGTCAGTGCCGTGACTATGGATTTAGACTTCCATAGAAGAGCCTCGTGATGCAGAAGTGGAGTGTGAGCTACGTCATTGTGAGCCTACTGAAGTAAAAATTCCCTCCCTAAATACAACAGTTGGCTTGAAGGAAAATCAACGAGCCCAGGATAGCAGAGGTGCTTAGATAATATAATAGTGGACTCCAGTATCAGAGCATAGATAGGTCAAAGGCTGTGAAGGCAGACAGAGAGTGTGTTTGCGGATAAATGAACACAGAGAAATTTCCAGCTGCTGTGAAGGAAGCTCTGAGCCAGCCCAGAAATATCAACCTGTTGATTCCAGTGGCATTTTTCTACCCCCTGCCTGCCCTGACAGAGATAAGGAACCTAACGCACAGTATGTCGAAGGAGCTGGCTGAGGTGAAAAGGGACCATGACAGACTCCAGGTGGTCTTGAGCAGGGTGCAGGACGAGTTACGGAACCTCAAAGGTAAAGAGGCGCCGGGTAGGGCTGTGACGCCTGTGAGAGCGTTATCTCAAAGGCCCAGTGTCAGTGAAAGGCAACAGGGAACAGCACGTCGACTGTCATGTTCCCATTAGGCCTATGGCCTGTGCAGCTCCCCCTGCACTGAAACTGACCACATCTCCCCAGCTGGGAGTCCCCGGTGGCTGTAGAGCCAGCACAGATATCTCCGATGCCACCCTCCTGTCTGGCCCCGATTCTCTCATTGGTTCTATGCCTTTGGCACCAGAGTTGGTGTAGAACCAGCCAGAGACTCAGGGAACCACAATCCATTCCCTAATAGCTGCCCCCCATCCAATGGAAACAGAGACAGCTGATAATCTTGGCCCTAATTGGCGAAATACATAATGTAGCCTGACAGGGTATGGATACAATAGTGTATGGCAGAAGCCACCAGATGGTGCTGTTGTACATCAGCTTGCAAGTTCTCTTTCCAAACATGTCAGCAGTATTGAAGACATGCTATGTCGTTCTTTGCAGGCTGTGAAATTTTTTTGGGGGGGAGCTGTTGCAACTAGCAAGGGAGTTTGCTCCATTCCTGACACTCTCTACGTAGGGTCAGTTCTTGGGGCAGAGTTGTACCCAGTAAACTGGGCATCAGTGTCTGGGCTGAGATCACAGGCTGTCCTGCTTTTTGTTTATGGGCACCCCTTTTTCAGGACTCGTGCACCGAGCGAAAATCAACAAGTTATACTAGGAAAATATTAAATCACTGATGTATTTTTCAATGGGAAACCAACCTACCAGGCCCTGCCATTTGCTACCATATGTCAGAGGGGTGACAAAGCCATGTAACTTATAAAACCACCCCACAGAGGATGAATATAAATGTATGAATATTTGCAACAAACTATTTGGCAAGCTTTTCAGGAGGGTGCAGGGAAATGTCTTGGTGAAATTCATGAATAAGTCCAAATATTGAGTAAATTCTAGAATTTCTTTAACTCCTTGTGAGCAGTTAGACTGCATTTTGACTCTCTAATGCAGGCTTGTCCCATAATTTGACTTCTCACAGAATTCACCTGCATGAAATGTTCACCCGGTTGGCAGCGTTTTGAGAAAAATTGCTACTTCTTTTCAACATCGAGTAAATCCTGGTTGGACGCTAAGCAGTTCTGTACCAGTGAAGGGTCTCACCTGGTTATTGTTAACACCAAACAGGAACAGGTAAGCCATCCACTCAGATTCCTATTGTGGATCATGCAGAATGGAAGGAATTAAGCACAAGGGGCCAGATTCTGTGCTGTTACACCAGAGTGAATCTGGATTTACTCTAGATTTACCCCAGCGTACCTAAGATCACAGTCTGGCCCAAGTTCTCTGGGAATTTAGCAATATTTTTGGCTATAGCTTGCTGTTCAAGGGGCATTGAGGGGACCTGGATACTTACAGTCATTTGAAAAATGTTGCATGAGCTTTGTGAACAGAAATCTCAGTGTCAGATATGGATGGTTCGATGTGAATCAAAATTCATGTGTGTGTTGAGGGCAGTTCTAAATCCCTTGTAAATCCAAATCACAGAGTCACATGAGGACGTAAAAATAGCATTTGATTGCTACTGACCTAGGCAGGGTTTTAGTTGCTGACCCAGAGGTAAAATGCTTTTCATAGCAGCTCACTTCTACACTAGGAAAGGCCTTCTGATATCCTGGGGAAGACCCCACTCCAGATTCCTCATTGGGACTTTGCAGAAGTAATCCTGCCCTGAGGGAGAATCCACTTTAATTTTTAAATTGAGCCCGGTGCCTGCTGGGAACAGGACTTTGGGAGACTAGTTGGTGCTGGGAGGATGCCCATGTAGTGCAGAGGTGGGCAAGGTACTGGTGTGAATCTGGAGTCACCAGAACCAAAATCTGACTCACGAGCAGTACAGCTCATAGTTTGTGTATTTCGCTATCCCATCTTCAGGCCTGGATTTAAGGCTCCCCCAATAACCATGCTGCAGAATGGGACATAACATGGAGGAAACCTATGACCATGGATTTCACAGGCCCCAGAGGCAGACCCTCAGCAGCTGTAGAAGGATTGAAAATACCTGCACCAAACAGCCTACAGGCCAGTGTTCACCTCCCATTCTGAAGGGGAGATTTGCAGGACAAAGGGCAGAGATGAGGCATTTCAAGTACCGATGGTCAGAAAATGACTTTTTTTTCCCTGTAGAAAATTTCATTTTGGGGGGCAAAGATTTATATATTGCAATTTTTTGGCTGAAAATCGAAACATTTCAATTTGGAAATGCTGCTGCAGTGACTCATGGGAGCTGTAGTTTAGAAGCCTCAGGCCCCCATTCTTTAGAGGTCTGTCTACATCTCCCATGCTGCACAACGGTCACTCCTCTTGAAGAGAGAAAGTGAGGCATTGATGGGAGTGCCTGGTGCATCATGGGAAATGTAGGGTAGCCAGCCCTAATGTAAAGGTTTGGAAAAACAGGGGGAGGAGTGACAATCTACAACTACAGACTCTGCTGGCCACAAACACAGGCCCCCTGAAACCCCCTCACCTCCTGCTTGGGATCATGATTGTCTCCTTCACCTGTTTTCTCACATAGACGTTTTTGTCAAACCACATCACTGAGCCCCACGTGTACTGGCTGGGCCTCAGCGACTCAGCGAAGGAAGGGGAGTGGCGCTGGCTGGATGGCAGCCCCCTGTCTGTCAGGCAAGTCCCTCTTTGTTCGGCCTCTTTGAAGAGAGAAACTGTCCCTTACAATCAGCTGTTTCTGCTTTATCTCCTGTCCCTTTAAAGAGCCAGATGGAGCATTAATACCAATGCAATTGATACTAGAGGGCTCTCTGGTCCCCTTTATTGGCTAAAACATGTAAAGAAGGTGATGAGTCTGCTACTGCCTCCATGCTAATTTCATGCAGAGTCAGCACAGAGCAGGGACAGAACCTGGGATGTTCCAGGGGAGCAGAAAGCTGCTTTACCCTGGGGCATTCTGAATGTCATGCTAAGGAAAGGTGCTGGGGAGAACAGCAACATGGCCCAGGGGACAGGGCCATGGACAAGGAGGCAGCACTCCTGGGTTCTAGTCCCATCCCCATGACTGTGCTCTGCTGGCCGACTGTGAGGCACATCTCTTCCTGCTCTATGCCTCAGTTTCCTCACCTGTAAAATGCACTGGAAACTGATGTCATCCGAACTGAGAACAGCTCTGGCTTGAGCAGTGGCTGGGCCAGCTTCTCCCTATTCAGTGGCTAGCACCAACCTGCCATGGCCCTGACCTCCAGGCACCACCTCAAGGAGTGAGTAGGCAGATCAGTCCATGCCCACCTTGACTCTCTCTGCTAAAACTATCAGACCAGTCAGTGCCCATTGGCGTCGGTGACGTGGAGACCTGTCCCCTAGGAGCTGGCTCATTTCACACCACCTGCATGGAGGAGGTTTTCGAACCAGAGACACTGTACGCATGTGGACTCTGTTCTGTTGCTAAGACCCACAGCCACACGGGGGATGGGATGGGAGATGATTGCCAGCAGGGGCAGCCTGTGTAAGCCAGGAGCAAGTGGAGCATTTACAGGGCTGCTGGGATACACAGCATCCACCAGTGGGAGTTGCTCTAGGAGCACACTCCTCTAAATCATGTTTCTGCAGTGCAGGCACAGTCAAGCATCGGTCTCTTTGTGCCCTGACTGCCCTCTGTGCTGTGGTGGGCAGCCACCCATCCTCTGCCTTCTTCCATCCATCCATCTTCCTCTGACCCACCTACTGCACCACCTGGCCTGCCAACCCCTGCTGTTTGCATGGTGACATTTAAAGGCAACTAGAGCTGTGTGAAGCAGCTGATATCCACCAGGGTCCTTCCATCCAAAGTTATTGCTACCCCACCTCCCTTTTAGAACTTCCATACCCACCTCTAATTCCATGGGGCTTTGGTTTGCTTTTCAGGTTCTGGGGGTCCGGGGAACCCAACGATGTTGGGCACCAAGGGGAGGACTGTGGCAGCCTGCGCTTCGACGGGAAGTGGAACGATGCCATCTGCTCTGTGACTGAGCACTGGATCTGCGAACGGCAGTGCTAGCTGAGTCCCTGAATCCACAGCAGGGAGCGCAGGTGTCACACAGCCTGCCCCACATGGGACTGCTTAGGAGCTATCATCACTGTAAATCAGTGATTCTCAGACTACCGCTTGCAAGCTGCAAGAAGCTCTTCAATGTGTCTCCTGCAGCTCTTTGCAGCACACACTATTAAAACAATGTGATTTAATTATTAGCAGCTCTAAGTTGTTAACCAATCTGGATGCTTTTACANAGCTGCAAGAAGCTCTTCAATGTGTCTCCTGCAGCTCTTTGCAGCACACACTATTAAAACACTGTGATTTAATTATTAGCAGATCTAAGTTGTTAACCAATCTGGATGCTTTTACTATGTTATTAACCCATTAAGTTATCAACTTGCATTAAGCTACTAACTTATTTGCTGTGAGAATAATAGATATAGATAAAAAACTAAATATTTCCCATCACACTGTTTAAATATGAATAGTACTATAGTAAATGAAACAATGAATTCACCCTACTGTGGCTCTTTTGCGTAACGGTGCTGGCTAATTTGGCTCCTGAGCTGCTGAGGTCCGAGTATCACTGCTCTACATGCTGGGCGGCTATTGCAGCGAGTGGAGATATGGGACAGGATCATGGACAGCAGAGGTGGAGAAGCTGACTGGCATTGGACCGTCTAATCCATTTCCCTCCCGTACTGGTGCCCAGGGCAGGGTTGTTCTCCTCAGGGCTCTAGCATTAAATGTGGCTCACGCCTTTCCCCCAAGAGGTTGCAATTCCCCCGCCTGGTAGAGCTCATTGCCAGGCTGTTCTTCCTGACACTGGGCCAGAGTCTGATCTCAGGTGCACTGCTGTAAATGCAGAGGCTGTACTGGCTTCAGGGGAGTCACCCCGAACTGACATCGATGTGAGTGAGATCAGAATTGGGGCCCTTCAGCCTCAAACGTCCTTTTCTTAATTTCATCCCATTGCTCCTCGCCCTGCCCCCGGTGTCTCTGCTGACAGAAAGGATGATCTGATGTGTAAGGCACAGGACTGAGACCTGGGTTCAGTTCTAGCTCTGCCACTGACTCCTTCACCTGTCTGGGCCTCAGTTTCCTTCTCTTTAAAATGGAGATAATAACCCTTCCTGTGTCTCTCTTGTCTATTGAGCCTGTGAGCTCTGTGGGGCAGGGACTGTCGCATTGTGTGTCAGCGACACACCCGGCACAATGGGGCTGTGGTCTCTGCTGGGACCTCTAGCTGCTCCTATAAGTGCTCCCAAGTCACCTTTCTGCATCTTTAGGGGGCTGTTCTGCCGTTAGACGCCCACACTCGGCTCCCATTGAAGGCAGTGGAGTTGCTTCTATCTAGAAGTGCAGAATTTGGTTCTTTATCTTATACCCCTGACTAAATCTTGGGGCGGGGGGCAGTGGTGGGTGGGGCACCCCGGGGGCTGCTGCTCCTCGGGTGGGGGGCCAGGGCCAACTCACCGCTTGCTGGGGATGGTGAACAGCAGCTCCTTTGGCCACCCCTGGGACTGATGCTGGGGGGCAGGAGGGTGGCAGGCTGCTGCTGGGAGGGGGTGGGGCCAGCGGCACCAGCTGCAGGGACTTCTCGCATGTATCGCTCAAACTGAATTCCCCCAGGATCACGCAGCGTTTCCCCCTACTCATTACAGACAGGTGCATGAGTAGACGGTCACCCTGTTAAGAACATAAGAATATAAGAACGGCTGTACCGGGTCAGACCAAAGGTCCATCTAGCCCAGTATCCCGTCTACCGACAGTGGCCAATGCCAGGTGCCCCAGAGGGAGTGAACCTAACAGGCAATGATCAAGTGATCTCTCTCCTGCCATCCAGCTCCACCCTCTGACAAACAGAGGCTAGGGACACCATTCCTTACCCATCCTTGCTAATAGCCATTAATGGACTTAACCACCATGAATTTATCCAGTTCTCTTTTAAACGCTGTTATAGTCCTAGCCTTCACAGCCTCCTCAGGTAAGGAGTTCCACAAGTTGACTGTGCGCTGCGTGAAGAAGAACTTCCTTCTATTTGTTTTAAACCTGCTGCCCATTAATTTCATTTGGTGACCCCTAGCTCTTGTATTATGGGAATAAGTAAATAACTTTTCCTTATCCACTTTCTCCACATCACTCATGATTTTATATACCTCTATCATATCCCCCCTTAGTCTCCTCTTTTCCAAGCTGAAGAGTCCAAGCCTCTTTAATCTCTCCTCATATGGGACCCGTTCCAAACCCCTAATCATTTTAGTTGCCCTTTTCTGAACCTTTTCTAGTGCCAGTATATCTTTTTTGAGATGAGGAGACCACATCTGTACGCAGTATTCGAGATGTGGGTGTACCATTGATTTATATAAGGGCAATAATATATTCTCAGTCTTATTCTCTATCCCCTTTTTAACGATTCCTAACATCCTGTTTGCTTTTTTGACTGCCTCTGCACACTGCGTGGACATCTTCAGAGAACTATCCACGATGACTCCAAGATCTTTTTCCTGATTCGTTGTAGCTAAATTAGCCCCCATCATATTGTATGTATAGCTGGGGTTATTTTTTCCAATGTGCATTACTTTACATTTATCCACATTAAATTTCATTTGCCATTTTTTCCCAATCACTTAGTTTTGTGAGATCTTTTTCAAGTTCTTCACAGTCTGCTTTGGTCTTAACTTGTTCTATGTCTCAGCCTAATCTCTCCCTCATATAGTCATTTGCAACCCCCACCTCACCCATGTCCTCAGTTTTAGCTGCCCCTTGTACATGCCTCCTTCTCAGATGAAAAGGTACACAAACTGTAACCAAATAGTGCAGAATTGGAATGCCAGTTGGATATCACATCTTTACAGAACAAGACAAAGATTTTAAAGAGCTGCTGGAGAAAGAAGAACACCAGAATTATAAAGTATTTAAGAACAAACATGGTCTAATTATGTCTTTAAAGAAGGATATCGATGATATGATTCCAGTATTGGTTATTCCTTCATGCCTGAAGAAAGAACTGATAGCACTATCTCACAACAAAGGACATTTTGGAATCGAGAAGACAATTAGCTGGATTTTATCAGTAGGATGGTGGCCTAACATGGCAAAGGACATTGAGAAACATACTAACAATTGTCTCACGTGTGCTGAGAATAATTCGGACAGAAAGATCAATAAGGGGCCTTTGTTACACCAAACCACAGTGGGTCCATGGTCCTGGATCCAAATCAGTTTTATTGGACCATTGCCATACACTGGTTATGGGAAATAATACTGTTTAATAGTCACTGACTATTTCTCCAAATGGGTTGAAGTTTACCCTACTCAAAAAAATAAGGCAGCCACGACCGCAAAAACTGTTCTGGAACAGACTTTCTCTAGGTTCGGGTTTCCAGATACAATAGACTCGAACCACGGTCCACATTTCATAGGAGAAATGGTTAAATGTCTATGCCAGGGGTTTAAATACAAAAGAAAAGTTTCATATCGCCAGATATCTGCAGAGTTTGGGTCTGGTTGAGCAGACGAACCGAACTATCAAAACAGCATTATGGAAAATTGTCACCAGTTCTGGGAAAGACTGGGACAAGAAACTACCAGCAATTTTTATGGCTTTGGTATCAACTGTTGCCACACATGGGTACACCCCCCACAAAGTGATGCTAGGTAGGACCATGAAAATACCGAACAATGGTGGTTGGGGAGGGGGTTACCACCTGATAACTACCAGCCTAGAGTGTTAACGGACCATTTTATGAATATGCTACTAAATACCATCAGTACGGTCCAAAGGCAATTGGTGATTCAGTTAAAGAGCAATACCAGATATATGGACAAAAGGCTAGGTGATGTGCTTAGACCTAAAGGCCTGGTCTACACTATGGGGTTAGGTCGAATTTAGCTGCATTAGGTCGATTTTAAAATGAATGCGTCCACACAACCAACCCCATTCCGTCGACTTAAAGGACTCTTAAAATCGACTTCTGTACTCCTCCCCGGCAAGGGGAGTAGCGCTAAAATGAACTTGCTGGTTCAAATTTGGGGTAGTGCAGACGCAAATCAACAGTACTGGCCTCCGGGAGCTATCCCAGAGTGTTCCAATGTGACCGCTCTGGACAGCACTTTGAACTCCGATGCACTAGCCAGGTACACAGGAAAAGCCCCGGGAACTTTTGAATTTCATTTCCTGTTTGGTCAGCGCAGCGAACTCAGCAGCACAGGTGACCATGCAGTCCCCCCATAATCGTAGAGTGTAGAATGTTTCTACGCTCCCCCTATCATCTCCGTCCCTGAGGTTATTGCCGATTAGAAGGCAAAAAATTGCACTCCCAATGACATGTTTTCTGAGCTCATGCAGTCCTCCCGCACTGATAGGGCACAGCTTAATGCATGGAGGCATTCAGTGGCAGAGGCCAGGAAAGAATTAAGTGAGCATGAAGAGTGGAGGCAGGACACAATGCTGAGGTTAATGGGGGAGCAAACAGACATGATGAAGGCTCTGTTGGAGCCGCTGGTGATTTGCATTGCAGTGGCCACAGCTCTCATTATGGTGAACCTTGGGAAATGTAAGTCTCCTATTCATTTCTACCTAAGCCTCAGATCTCACCTGCCAAGAGTGAGGCTGCTCTGACTAGTTTTGGGTGGATTTTAGCAGTGGGGCACAAAATTGGACAGAGAATGGAGGCTCAGTTGTGATGTTAATTATGGAGCAGTTGCCATTGCTAGGTAACATTCACTCACCTCTGAGTTAAGGTGACCAGATTTTCAAAGGGGTGGGATTTGTCCTTAGCATAACTCCCACTAGCTTTCCATGGGACTTGTGCTCGTAAATCTCCGAAAAATCCCACCCAAAATCAGTAACCGGCCATGTTTGTGGTGACATTTTGAAGGTTGTTAAATATTCATACAAAAATGTTCTTTTTCAATGGTGTTCTGGGGCCAGTGCAAAGGGCTGGCTGCGGATCCCGCTAGTGGAGAGGGAATGTCTGGGAGTGAGAACAATGCAATGTGGGCATGGCAATTGCCTCTTCCACATTAGCACAAGGAGAGCTTGGGCCCGACAAATGCATTCCTTTCCCTTTTAACTTTGCAACCAGCTAACCACACACAAACTGAGGCAGGCTCCTCATAGCAGCAGGCGGCTTTCTGCTCTGCATAGCAGTCAGAATCCTGCATTGCTCTGCAGACTCAAAGCCATAAAAATTACTGGTACTTTCTTCTCCCAGTCTTTCCCAGAGCTGGTGACAATTTTTCATAATGCTGTTTGATAGTTCGGTTTGTCCGCTCAACCAGACCCAAACTCTGCTGATGTCTGGTGATATGAAACTTTCCTTTTGTATTAAACACCTTTCATAGACATTTAACCATTTCTTCTATGAAATGGAGACCGTGGTCTGAGTCTATTATATCTGGGAACCCGAACCTAGAGAATGTCTGTTCCAGAAGAGTTTTTGCAGTTGTGGCTGCCTTATTATTCCAAGTAGGGTAAGTTTCAACCCATTTGGAGAAATAGTCTATGACTACTAAACAATATTTATTCCCACAACTGTTGTAAAACATCACCCGTGTGGTGCTCTGCTGTGTCCAATGTTGATAACAGTCGGCTGTGTGCGTGTGTTCCCTCTGTGTGCTGGCCCGGCTCTGCACAGATAGCTGGCACAACAGACCCCGAGAGAAACCCCAATGACCACAGACTCTGATAAGGTACGAAGGCACCCGGCCAGGTTTATTGCCAAACAAAACACAGTCTCTAGCTCCCTGGATCAGATGTCTACAGTTCTTCTAGTACATATTTGCTCCCTGACAATAGACCAGCTCAGTCAGTGGCGGGACATACCACTGCCACCTAGGCCAGACAAAGACAACCCCTCAAAGGTCCATTTTTATACACAGGTACAAACAAGTTACACATCACTCCTGACTTATTGAAGTACAACCCCTCTATGTGTCAAGGTGCTGCCTATTACCTTGTACATGTTGGTTTGAGCAAAACAATTCTATCCATCATATTATCCTTTTAACCCTGTCTTTAGGATGGGTCAGCATGTTCCTGTTATCTGAGGGGGAATGTGCTCGTGCTGCAGTTTTCTGGTACCATCCTGGTACGTCTTTACATCACTTGTGCCCAGTACCTTTTAGGTATGTGTTTTTTTACAGGATCAGCCCACTTCATGCCAGATTCTGTGAGCAGCGCCTGCCTCTTGCTCAGAGCTTAACTTTGTTTTATATCAGCAAAGTCTTGACCATTACTTTAGCTCAGGCCTTAGGCCTCATACCGGGCCTCTGATACAAGGACTTATATTTCAGGACCTCATCTTACTACATTCCCCCACTTTTTGTCTTTTTATGGGGAGGATGTTTACCCATCGTCCCAGAAAATCATAATGCATGGACTAAAGATAACTCAGTGGGCTAAACATTGTTATGTGGTTACCTTATTTTACCATCCATACACTCATGCCCCATCTGTCCCTTAGTCTGCACATTCCCTCATGCGACTGATAGACAAATTTTATTATCCAATTATTTTTGGTCCTTTATGGTGGGCCTGGGAATGTTAGTCCCAGGATCTCGACTGAGGTGTGAGGTCCGTGCTTGTGTATTGTTAACTTCACTGAATAGTATGAGACGGCCTTTGCCGGTATTTGTTAGTCCACACTTGGGGCTTTGTTAAGAAAAAAAAAATCTAAATTTTATAAATAACATTAATATATGGACATATATGAATGACTATATGTTGTGATTACTATGTGGCTGATAAATGATCAGATGTGATATATGAGGGGGCTTATATGCTGTATATGTTAGAAGTATATGCTTTAACACCTTACTCCTTAAAATGATGCACCACAGCAGTATTGATTGATATTTCCATTCCCTTCTTCACTCGGCACTGTAGCTTAGCTTTCTTGGTTTGACATAACATGTAACAGCACATTCCCATGAGAACAACAATTGTTAGGGCGTGGATTCCCATTAGGATTATGTTAAGGGTTCGGACCACTGGATGTAAAGTCACATCCTCCAGAATTTCCCACCAGGGTGTTTCCACCTCTCTTTGTACATTTTCTATTTCTCTCATTTGCTGCTGGATCAATTGAGTTATTGGTATTAGGGATTCCTTGGTTCTTGCCACCAAATCATGTATAGCCAACTGCAAGTGTTCCACTGGGGGGAACAGTTCAATCAGTAAGTCTTGTAGGTGTTCATGTGGGATGATCGTTTCAATGACAGTACTGTCTTTGCTTGTTGGCCAGAGGGCCTGGGCTCCTATTTGAATGGTACAAGTACACAGAATCCAGCATCACTTGTAGTCAAGCCCAGCCTTTTCTTGTGTTATTAATATCAATTGTGGTGTAGCACTCACAAAGACACCGTCCATTATGTTTCAGTTACTAGGCGCATGGTGGGGTAATGCTGGACATATGTCTTGTTTACAAGCGTCCCCACACTATTTGCGTAATATACCTTAACTGGCTCCTGCAACCATCTAGGGACTGCCTTCATGAGATATATGCTTTTGCCGTCCACATAGTCCAATCTTGCTATCAAATTTAGCAAATTGTAGAAAGACAGGTGTACTATGGTTTATGCCTCATTGCTGTATTTGTTTCAAGATGTCTGTGGGGTTTAATATCCCATGGCCAATTCTGAAGTTGCAACTGCAGCAAACTTTGCTGCACTATTTTGATTACTCTATTGCCATAGGTCATGCAAGCAACTGCCAATGAAACATCATTATTTTTTGTGCTGTTGATGAGGGACAGAATGGTAGTATTCAGGTGGCTAAACTCTTGAGCAATCAAATGCATATTATCAATAGTGATTGCATGCTGGTCCAGTAATAAACTGCTAATACCATCTCCTGTTTTTACTGCTTTCCCTATTCCATTCACAACGGTGTTTAATTTTAAATTAAGATTTTCAGTATCTGTGGAGTTCCATATGGACATGCCAAGACCGGAGCCTCCCAACACTGTTCCTAATAAATCCCTCCTTTCTCTATCATGTTGTAGGGCGATTTGGGATCCCTTCCAGAATTGTAATTGCATCTCTACTTCCAAATTAAACCAATCCTTATAGTGTCTGGGGCACTGCCTTGCCATGGTCATACTGGCATAATCGAGTTTTAGTGGCATGTAGATCCATCCTACATTTTCTACCATATATTCTGCAGTAGGATGCAGGAAAATTCCTGAGGTAGGCCATGGTTGTACAGTGGGACACTCCCTCCTTGGGGTAACGTTGGTATATGGAGGAGTGGAAGGAGGCGAAATTGGGGCTGTTGTTGGGCAGGCGTCTTCACATACCTGCACACAGTAGATGCATTTACTGATACTTGGGGTTATAGACCAAGTTCCCTTGTATGTTCCTGTATCTTTCAGCTGAATGTTATGAATGCAAATAGATGCATTCCATCTATCCTGCAAGTCAGTAAACTCCACCCGACTTGTCCAACCTCCATATGTTTTTACAGTTCCATTTAAATAACTAATCACTGTGTCCCCTGCTCGAAACCAGTCCAAGGATACTGTATTGGCCTCGAGTTTGTGTGCTTGGACAACACATACCAGAGTCAGATCCTCCCCCACCACTCCCGTGAAATATTGCTCCACTACTTGATTTGGTGCCACTAGTGCATGCTCCATTTCCGGAGTGGCTTGTTTTTTTTCCTTACTTTGTATATGTTAATGTTCACTTTGTGTCTTAATGTCAGGAGTGTTAATGGTATCTGGATGAGGAAGTGCATTAAGAACAATAACCTGATCCCAATTAACAACCACATCAACCTTGCAACAACATGCATACTCTTCCTGGGTGTCTTTACTCAAAGTCAGTTCCTTTCCAATCCGCCGTCAGGCATTATCGACCTCTTCGACAGGAACACGTTGAGTCTCACTACCGTTTCCAACAGTCCATCCCCAAGCCATCTTAATAGCAAAGGGTGACACCCTGAGGACGTGCTCCATTTGTCACTTTCTTTCTGTGATAAATGAAGGGGGGGGGGTAGCTGCCTTTTATGGACACCCAGTCAGCCAGTTAGCTGTAAAATCTCTCTTGGTAGCTGTTCTCTGCTTGCTTTACCTGTAAAGGGTTAAAAAGCCTCCCGGCATAGGTACAAAAAAAACCCGGGTGGGCATTAACCAAAAGAGCCAATGGGAGGGCTCGAACTTTTTAACATTGCCAAAAAACTTCCCTTTGTTGTCTGTTGTTCTCTCTGGGCTGCAGGGACATGGAGCAGCAATGTTATAAGCAGGAATGCTGTGTAAGGTTTGAACCAGGGATAAAAAAGTATCTTCCATACTGTCATAAACATACAGCTACGGGTAGCATAAAATCCATCCTTTACCTGTAAAGGGTTAAGAAAGCTCAGATAACCTGGTTGGCACCTGACCAAAAGGACCAATGAGGGAAAAAGATACTTTCAAATCTGTGGGGGAAGGTTTTTATTTTGTCTCTCTTTTGTGTGTTCTCTCCAGGTCAGCGAGGAACCAGGGCAGGGAAAATACATCTCCTGAAGCCATATCTGAACTAAACATCTAAGATTACAAATTGTAAGTAATAGGAAGGAAATGCATTAGGTTATCTTTTGTTTTAGCTTGTTAATTTTCCTGAGGTTAAGAGGGAGGTTTATTCCTTTTTTTTTTTTTTTTGTAACTTTAAAGTTTTGCCTAGAGGCGAATCCTCTGTGTTTTGAATCTGATTACCCTGTAATATTACCTTCCATCCTGATTTTACAGAGGTGCTTCCTTTACTTTTTCTTTATAATAAAGTTCTGCTTTTAAGAACCTGATTGGTTTTTAGTGTCCTAAAAACCCAAGGGCTGGTCTGTGCCCACTTTGTTAACCTATTTGGTTGGTATATTATTCTCGAGCCTCCCCAGGCAAGGGGGTGAAAGGACTTGGGGGGATTGTGGGGGAACAGGAACTCCAAGTGGTTCTTTTCCTTGAATCTTTGTCTAACTCACTTGGTGGTGACAGCTATACCGTTCCAAGGACAAGGAAGAATTTGTGCCTTGGGGGAGTTTTTAACCTAAGCTGGTAGAGATAAGCTTAAGGGGTCTTTCATGTGGGTCCCCACATCTGTACCCCAGAGTTCAGAGTGGGGGGGGAACCCTGACACATACCTAGAAGGAATCATTGGGACAGGGAATGTTTAGATAGATGTGATCACATTTATTTCTTTATTTTGGCTTGTAGATCTCCTCTGTGCTAACCCCAGATGCTTTTGTTTGTTTGTAACCTTTAAGCTGAACCCACAAGAAAGCTATTTTGGGTGCTTAATTTTTGGAATTAAAATCGAGCAAAAGCCTAAATTCCAGAGGTATTTTCTTCCTTTTTGTTTTTAATAAAATTTACGTTTTTTAAGAACAGGGTTGACTTTTTGGTGTCCTAAGAGGTTTGCGCATATGTTGTTTAATTAACTGGTGGCAACAGCTAATTTGTTTTGTTTTGTTTCTCAGCTCTTCCCCGGAGGGGGGTGAAAGGGCTTGAGAGTACCCCACAGGGTGGAATTCCCAAGTGCGCCTTCCTGGGTTCAAGGTTTTTTTTTTCCATTTGGGTGGTGGCAGCGTTTACCAAGCCACGGTCAGAGAAAAGCTGTAACCTTGGGAGTGTAATACAAGCCTGGAGTGGCCAGTATTAACTTTTAAAATCCTTGTGGGCCCCCACCTTCTGCACTCGAAGTGCCAGATGGGGATTCAGCCTTGACATCTTCAGTTTCACACCCTAATTTCAAGACAGTTCTGATAGGGTGCGCTTGACTTGCTGCATCCAATACAGTTGAGTTATTAACTGTTTCTGTCCAAAGAGTTCTGGTCACTGAATGTGGTTCGTTGATCTTTTTGACATCGACCGGTCCCTTTGCCCCTTGGGCCACTACCAGGATGCCCAACAGGTTCCATATCCAGGTTGGCATCATAACCTATTAAAATATAAACAACACTCGCTTCTCTCTCATGGGTAAATGTGTAAAATGTAAGGTTAAGGTAGCAGTAGTATTATTATCAGCAGTAATGTCAAACTGTTAATGTCATAGGAGCTATGACTCCAGTCGTTTATGATTTTGCTGGCCTGCTCCATGGGAAAATAATCCTGGTTCAATAATGCCAGTCGTTTGGTCACTTAGGGGGTTTAGGATCAGGAATCTTGTTCCCAAGGAAAAGATAGGTGTGGTATTAATCCATGAAATTCCTGGTCCCAGCATCCACAAAGGCTGTTTCCCTACTTGGTCCAGCTTCCACACGGGAGTCTATTTATCATTCCACCAGATGGTGATCACATTACTAATACCCCAAGTAATTTGTCCTTTTGCACTCAGTTGTCTAACAGGGCACAGTCTGGACACCTCAAATCTTTTAAATTGACTTCAAGCAATATATATTAACAATTGGGGCACCGATAGAGCTCGGAGATTAAAACTCATAAAACTTCCATTATTCATTTGGAAAGATTCCATTGTGCTTAACTTAACCACTTATCCTGTATGTTTTTAGCACAAAACATGTAATATGCAGCTTAACTCTTGTATTCCTTTAATTGCATGGCATGTTTCCACCGAGTCTGTTCCTCTATTGGTGTAAGGAGCAGCTAAGTGGACAAGTCTACAATCCACCCAAAACTAGACAGAGCAGCCTCACTCTTGGCAGGTGAGATCTGAGGCCGAGGTAGAAACGAACAGGAGACTTACATTTCCCACGGTTCACCACGATGAGAGCTGTGGCCACTGCAATGCAAATCACCAGCAGGACATACAGGATCTCAATGGCCTTCCCTTGGGCGGAGTTGGAGAGGCAAAGAGCTGTAGTGAGAAACACTGGTTAGATCTCTCAATGCGGGATGAACCCCTCCTAACATTCCCTTTGGGGAGAGACTCCAGAGACTGAACATGGTTCCCTAGAAGAGAAGAGGACTGGACAAAGGGAGAGGAGGTCTTATAAACATACAGCTAAGGGTAGCATAAAATCCCTCCTTACCTGTAAAGGGTTAAGAAGCTTAGATAACCTGGTTGGCACCTGACCAAAAGGACCAATAAGGGGAGAAGATACTTTTAAATCTGTGGGGGAAGGTTTTTGTTTTTGTGTTCTCTTGTTCTCTCCGAGTCAGCGAGGAACCACGGCAGGGAAAATACATCTCCCTAAGCCATATCTGAACTAAACATCAAATATTGCAGAAATAGTAAGTAATAGTAAAGAAATGCGTCAGATGATCTTTTGTCGTAGCTTGTGAATTTTCCCTGTGCTAAGAGGAAGGTTTATTTCTGGGTTGTTGGTTTTTTTGGGTTTTTTTTTTTGTAATGTTAAAGTTTTGCCTAGGGGGAAATTCTTTGTGTTTTTGAATTTTTTGTTATTTTGTAAAGTATTTACCATCCTGATTTTACAGAGGTGATTTTTTTACCTTTTTTTAAATAATTTTTTTTGTAAAGAACCTGATCGATTTTTTATTGTTTTTAAGATTCAAGGGTTTGGGTCTGTGTTTACCTGTACCAATTGGTGAGGATATTATTTTTAAGCCTTCCCAGGAAAGGGGGTGTAGGGCTTGGGGGAATGTTTTGGGGGAATAGGAGTCCAAGTGGTCCTTCCCCTGATTCTTTGTCTATATTAATTGGTGGTGGCAGCATACTGTTCAAGGACAAGGTGGAATTTGTGCCTTGGGAAAGTTTTTAACTTAAGATGGTAAAAATAAGCTTAGGGGGTCTTTCATGCAGGTCCCCACATCTGTACCCCAGAGTTCAGAGTGGGGAAGGAACCCTGATAGGAGGGATTCACCATAGGGTAAATACCTTGAGGTAGTTTATAGCCTTCCCTGTGTTTCATTTTCCATGTTGGGAATCCCTCTCCCTTTTTGGCAATATGGGAAGGACAGGGGAGTGTGACCCCCAGATTGAGAAGCTCCTGCCTTAATGGGAGCATGAGAATCCTCTCAGGCTCTAGCAGGAAGATATGGGCAGGCTCACAGGACCAATTTTGTCCTTGGAATAGCAACACTGAAGACACTGGAGTGACCCAGGGATGAGTTTGCCCCACGATTACAACAGAGTTTATGTGGATGATGAGAATATCCAGACTTAACCAAGACACTAATTGGGAGAGAGAGAGAAACTCTCCTGAGTGTGGGCACCGGCTAACCTTAAATTAGCAAAGCCAGGAATTGGACAAAGTCCTCCTGACTCCCAGGGCAGCTCCTTAATCACAAGAACACCCTTCCTCAGGCCAGCTCACCTTTACCGCCTCTCCCAGGTGCGCTGCTCGCTCCCTGCAATGTCAGTTCCACCTGCTCTGAGTTGTCCCATTTGTGGTAGGAGCTGTCTGGGTGCATGGCTGCAGATGTCTGTGTTCTGCTTCTTGCCGTTGGTGCAGTTTATATTGATAGGAGCCGTCATCATGCCTTTCCAGGGGAACGGACGCCTGTGGTCACACTTCCAATTCTCAGAGTTGCCAGATCAGGGATGTGGCCCACCCATTTCCTTTGCAGATCAGTGCAGAATCATAGAGTCTCTGTGTTTCCAGTTTGTGGTCATTACACTTCCAGGCTCTGAGATTGCTCAACTCCCATTGACTTTTATCAGAACATGTTGAAATCAGCACTTCTCTCCCAGAGGCTGCTCAAGACAATCTGCCACCCCAGGCAAAACTTCGGTGTACCATCCCCCTCCTCAGAGGCCTAGGGTGGCAGATTTGGCCCAGTCACTCCTACATCGTGATGTAAAGGGCGGCAGTGCCAAATTCCAGTGAGTGGCAGTGTGGTCTTGCATGACTGGGGGCAGCCAGGCTAAATTTGCCACTGTAGGCAGCTGCCCAGAAGTCTGCCACCATAGACAGCTGCCTCTATTGTATGTACCTAGAGCAGCCTCTGCGAGCACCTCACCTGATGGGATCCTGTACTATTCCTGGACACACTAGACAGGCTGGCAGGTGGGGTAGCAGAAGGCTTCATGGCCAGAAAAATGTCAGTTTGCTAGCAGATCGAGGGAAGTGATTATGCCCCTCTATTTGGCACTGGTGAGGCCAAATCTGGAGTATTGCATCCAGTTTTGGGCCCCCAATTACAGAAAGGATGTGGAGAAATTGGAGAGAGTCCAGTGGAGGGCAATGAAAATGATCAGGGGACTGGGGCCCATGACTTATGAGGAGAGGCTGAGGGAACTGGGCTTGTTTAGTCTGCAGAAGAGAAGAGTGAGGGGAGATTTGATAGCAGCCTTCCACTACCTGAAAGGGGGTTCCAAAGAGAATGGACCTCAGCTGTTCTCAGTGCTGGGAGATGACAGAACAAGGAGCAATGGTCTCAAGTTGCAATGGGGGAGGTCTAGGTTGGATATGAGGAAACACTATTTCACTAGGATGGTGGTCAAGCACTCAAATGTGTTACCTAGGAAGGTGGTGGAATCTCCATTCTTTGAGGTTTTTAAGGCCCGGATTGACAATATCCTGGCTGGGATGGTTTCGTTGGTGTTGGTCCTGCTTTGAGCAGGGGTTGGACTAGATGACCTCCTGAGGTCTCTTCCTACCCTAATCTTCTGTGATTCTATCATTCTATGACCAATGTTAAAGTAATCTCTGCTGAGGGGCAGTTTGAGTGGGCAGGCAGGCAGGCTAGCCATGCGGGGAGAAGTAGCCAGAATCCCTCCCTTCCACTAGTAATTCTGAAAGGAGAAGCCCTTGGGGGAAGGATGTGCAATAACAGCAGAATCCATGAGCAGGCGTTGCCTCGTAGTGACTCCATGGAGACAGGAGCTCAGCATTTTGCTGATAACTCTACATGCTCTCGCTCACGCCAGCACAAATCCACTAGGTCAGCGATTACATGATCCAAGAGATGGGCATGAGTAGGGCCCTACCAAATTCACGGCCATGAAAAACATGTCACAGACCATGACATCTGGCTATTGCAGAGGGGTTGCAGGATTTCCACCCTTACTTCCGCACCACTGCCACCAGCAGCTTCCTCTAGCCAGGGGAGGTTCCTGGAGTGGGAGCGAGCCCTCAGCTGGGGTGCCCTAACCCCTGCCCCTCCCCCAGCTCCAGGCTGAGCGCTTGGGTTAAAGGGGGCTAAAGAGATCTTGGGTTCGCTGTGGGGGGGGGGTGACCATGGCACCCCGTGGACCACAGCATCCTGGGTGGCCACCCCCCCATAAGGCCCCCCAAAATTTATGACACCACCCATACCATGCCACCTTCAGTTCTGCACTGCTCCTGGTCGCAACGCTGCCTTCAGAGCTGAGCTCCCAGCCAGCAGCCGACACTCTCTGGCCCGCCCAGCTCTAAAGGCAGTGCCGCTGCCAGCAGCAGTGCAGACGTAATGGTGGCAATATCACGAGCCCTGTACAATAGTCTTGCAATCCCCCACAGCCCCCTTTTGGGTCAGGACCCCCACGGTTTCAACACCATGAAATTTCACATTTAAATATCTGAAAACATGAAACTTACACTTTTTTAAAATCCTCTGACCGTGAAATTGACCAAAACAGACCATGAACTTGGTAAGGCCCTAGTCATGAGATTTTTGGCAAGTAATAATTTTGAGGCCAATTGTATTTTTTTTTAAATCCTCCTGAAGTTTATGTTGGAGGCAAGACAGTGGGGTCTGGTGGTAGTGGGGTTGGACTGGGGGTCAGGAGATCTGGGTTCCAGTCCTGGCTCTGATGCAGGGTA
The DNA here is from genome assembly GCA_003942145.1 of Platysternon megacephalum. Taxonomy (NCBI): domain Eukaryota; kingdom Metazoa; phylum Chordata; order Testudines; family Platysternidae; genus Platysternon; species Platysternon megacephalum. The sequence continues at coordinate 195,801 of QXTE01000545.1, read as the reverse complement.
ACCCTCTGTGCATTTGTGTCCCCATCAGTAAAATGGAGATAATGACATTGACCTACTTTATGAAGCATTTTGAGATCTGCTGATGAAGACCAGGGTACACTATATATATCAGACCTCACTGACTTGAACCACTATCACGGCTTCAGAGAAAGGTGTAAGGAGCACCTAAGTGGACAAGTCTATACCAGCACTGATTGGCTGATGCATACATTTGAGGAGTTGGCTGTCAGTGGCGTTGAGCTGAACACCATTCTGCTTTGAGATCCTGAATACGCCAATGACATTGTCCTGTTGGCCCAGTTCGGTGAGTCTCTGCAGCTGAAGGTGAGCTGGTCAGGTGAGAAGCCGCATGCATTGGTCTGGCTATTAACCCAGATAAAATGAAGTCCCTGGCCATTAGCATCTAACAGACTCCAGCTCCAAATTAGAAAGAGCTCAATGTTCACCTGTCCAGACCGTTAAATATTTGGGCAGCATCGTAGACAGTCCTGGAAGATGCTTGAAAGATGTGGGTGCCCATAGCTCATATAGCAGCAGCAGCTGCCACGTTTCAGATCCTTCAGGAGTCTCTGTGGAACCATCATGACATCAGACTTGCTATGAAACTGTGGGCATATAAAACCACAATTATACCAACTGTGTAATCTGGAAGTGAAATATGTGCGGTGAGGAAGGCTGAAGGGCACCAGACTGATGTTGTCGATTCTCCTGATGTTGTCGTTGTTTCCGTCAGCTGTTTCATATCAAGCAGCAGGACAAGATCAGAAATGAGGGTATTAGAAGCTGAACTCAGCAATTGCCTCCATCAGCACTGGATTGGGATCAGCACCTTTCCTGGTAGGGAAGTATTATAAGATTGAAAGACCAACGAATTCCAAAGAATATGTAAAAAGAAAAGCTGCTAAACACCAGCAATCATGTGGGAGCCAAAAGCTTACGAATGCCAGTGATGGATATAAAAGGAGTTTGCAATCAGACCACTCTAAGCATCTTGCCAGAGATTTACCTGGGTGGCGCTCACTTTGCAAGGGACTATGTCCCGTTGGGATTAGCCATTAATTCAAATCAGGGGTAGAGCCCTTATATTTATTTTTTATCCTGTCTAATGTAACTGGTTCTTTTTATGCTTAATATAAATACGGCCTGATTCGTAGTTACACGAAGGTCCCTTTATATCAGTGCAAAGGGCCCTGTTTGGAAATCAGAATCAGGCCCTTCACCCTCAGCCGCACTGACATCCAGCGGCAGTGAATTTCCCTGGCTAATTCTGTGCCGTGTACATTTTGGTGACATGTTTGTGGCAGTGCCTGCAATGTACCGGGTGCTTTCCAGAGATGCAAGAAGGAACAGTCTTTGCCTGAGGAACTCACAGGCTAAGGATGGACAGACAAATAATCAGGGGCCAGGGAAGGGGAACAGCCAAACAGCCAAATGCCGATCAGCAGATTCACTAGAGACAGCCCAGCAGAGAGGGACTGAAGTGTGCACAGGGTTGGAGCCTGTGGGATTGGCTGTGGGAGGTTGTACCATGCATAGGCGCCTGTCTGGAGGGGGGCACAGAGGTGGCTGCACCAGCTGCAGACGAAGCTGGGACATGGGCCAAGCAGGAGGCATGGGGCAATTGTACAAGGGGCAAATAAGACTGAGGACATGGGTGGGGTGGGGGTTGCAGATGACTGTACGAGGGGGAGATTAGGCTGGGACATAGAACAAGGGTCGGAGTTATTGGACAAAGGCAGACAAGGCCGGGGACGTGGGTGGGGTGAGGGGCACGGATGACTGTACAAGGGCAAACAAAACCAGGAGCATGGATGATACAGTGGCTGTGGCGACCGGGGGATATAAAACTCAGCCAGCGATAAGCAGGGAGCCTCACTGTGCCTGGGTATGTGGGCTTTGCCTCCTGCAGGGCTCCGTGGTTTGGTTCCAGCAGCCTCTGCACAGAGTTTCCTCAATTTAAATATTAGGGTCATTTCTGATGACCTTCCTCATTCTAGTTAATTTCCCACTTCCTAGTTCCAGAGCTAGTTCTGGGCACAGTTCCATTCTTCAGTGTGTGGAAGCTTATTACATAGGGCCAGATCTTTAGCTGGTGTAAATGGGTGTATTGACCCCAAAGGAGTGACACTGATTTTCACCAGCTGGGGATCTCTCCCCATTCACTCCAATGGAACAGTGCTGTTTTACACTAGTGGGAGATCTGGCCCCCTTGTGGTCACTCTCAGGCCTTTTCTATGTTATAATGGTATGAACTAAACTGTGAATTTAATTCACTCTTGTTATCCTAGCTTAACCCCTTGTATGGATTCTCTCAGTCCAGTATAAGTGTGACCTTTATTCAGTTTAGCTTATGTCCACTTGGGAAGGGCTTTAGGCTAAACAGAAGAAGTTTGTCCACATGTGGGGTTAGATGGGGATAACAAGACCTGTATTACTTATTGGCATAAGTGGTAAAACTTTCCCATATAGACAAGCCTTTGTCAGGGGCTCTTCTACGTTACTTCTTCAACCAACTCCCAGCTTGGGTCATGCTCCCCACGGATGTCTTGGTTGGGGTGGAGTGCTCCGCTGTGCCCTGCAGCAGATGCTTTGCATGTCTGGGGTCAATGCTGGGCTGAGGGGAGGGATACATACAAGTCTATATATCTTCAGGATGAAGAGCCAGAAATTTAGTTGGTATAAATCAGTGTAACTCCTTATACTTTCATGGAACTCCGCGGATTTATAGCAGTGGAGGACCAAGGCTATGATTTTTACTGGCTATCGGAACATAAGGAAAAGGGAATACCGGTAATTGTATTTCTACAATGATAACTTGTGATCATGAACCTAATGCCCTTGGACCTTCATGACTTCTGCTCAGAACAGCTCTGCTGTCTCTTACTCAGGCAGGAACAGGGGAGTTTACACTTGTCTCCAAGCAGCCACTCAAATGAGGAAGGCATGGATCCAATATAGTGTTAAGAGAACAAAGACTTTGTTGGCAGGACAATATAATGGCCACTCAGATTAATGCCCACCCCATAAACAGTGTCAGCATCACTCCACCAGCTCCCAGCAAACTGAAAGTCAAAGAAATGTGTGTAGCGCCTGGGAATGTGTTGTTCAAGAGGTGTCAGAGGAGGAAATAAGGCCAATGAACAACACCACACTGCTCACCACAATCCAGACACAACAGCCACCAGGAAACACCCGAGAAAAGGGAATTCACTGAGCAGAAATTGACTTTATATGGCCAAAGTCCATGAGTGTGTGCACTGTTTTCGGAATAGAAGATGGACGTATGATGTGTTGGGATATATATATGTATCAATATACATTGTTATTCATATACCCATGTAATATATTATAGGTCATTGAGGCCTGGTATGAATGACGCATGCTTGACATGAATACTTGTGTTGCAAGTTGGCAACCGAAGCAAGAACATAAAGTCAAGAACTATTAGAACTATTTGTTCAAAAACAATCTTGTTATGTTCCTGGAAATATACAGAGAATCAGCAGAAAAGGGAACAACACCAGCTGGAATGAGATAAAATTGTATAAGAATTGGAGGAAATGGCACGCCTTATATCATGGCGTCCCCCCCACCCAGGATTGTCTCTTTGGAATTGTATGAGTAGAATGCCTAGTAAGCAAAGACAAAGAACCGATGACGCGACGGAATGAACTATAATGGTTGCCTATGATTTCTGCATCCCAAAGCTTATACAGGGTAAACTCATAAACATATGGAGTGCAATGTAACACCCTCCTCCTGAACTTACTGCCAGAGACTTGGTCACTGTCCATGGTGGAGGCAGTACATGTAAAATCCCTGTTTGTTTCTGGTTACACACCCTTTCAGTACCTTTAAACCGTATGATGTCATTCATAGGTGTTCTGGCAAAGTTCTGGGTTCCTGGTCCCTTGGTGCCTGAAAACAGGTTGGGGTGTAGCATTGCTAGCAGAATGCAGATAGCAATATCTGTTAAAGTGTAGGTTTCTTGGCATTTAGTCACCAATGCCATGAGGCGGCGTGCCTCAGTTTCCCCTTCTACACAGCAGTGTAGGCCTGTTATGCTTTTGCTGCTGCGCCAAGCCTGCAGCCTGTTTACAGGTATTAGCTGAAAACCAACATGCTTGTGGGACCATCCGTAGCATGTACAAAAGGTTTTTTCCACAAATCAGGTATGTCCCACATCTTCAAAGGGTTTGTTATTATCAGCAGCTCCTTTGTCTTGACCCACGGATGAAGTATCCAGAGACACAAGACTAACAGCCAATTTATGACAGACAGACTTTGTTCACACAGTTTGGCTTGTTCGGTGTCTATTCCATTTTCCAATCCCTTTGTGTACATATACTCCTGCCTCTTTGGAGGAGGCTCTCAATTCAGGCATGTGTTTGAGGTTTCATCAAGGAAGGGGGGGCACTGCAACCATGCCTGGCCTCGGCCCCTCCCTCTGGAATCTTTGTGTTGGGCTCCACCCGCTTGTGAAGCTTCCCAAATGCAAAGTTTTTCTTCCTCCTGCCTTGAAGAGTCAGTTTTATCTCTTACGAGCATATCAGGAACAACATCTTTCAATGGAGAGCTTTGAATTAGTAAGATCCCCTCAGACACCCCACTCTCTTTTTCCCAAAATGTCAGCTGGGTGGACTCTCCCCTCCAGGAGATCTGACCCCCAATCTTCCATTTAAACCTGATCCACAGGTGAGGGGTTTCAGATGGCATTTCAGATGCAGATCCTTCACCCTCCTCCTGGGGAAAAGCCTCCTTACAAAAGGTGGGCAGACCCTCCTGTCCCCCCTCACCTTCCATCTGGCCGTCCCTCTGTGGGCTCCCCCCTGAGGCAGACACCCCTGTGTCCTCCAAAAGGGAAGGTGACACTGATTCAGCTGTGGGCTCACAGCTACCAGCTATGACAGACCTTTTGGTGGTCAGGAAAATCCTCCCCTTCACTCAGGTTGGGCTTGCTTCCAGCTACAGAGTCCTTGGGGTCTGTTCCCACCACAGCAGTCACCAGGACCACAACTTTCATCTCTGGGATACATGTCTTTGTGCACCCCAGGGCAGGACCTGCCCCCTGATGACCTGCAACTTCCTGGCAGTCAGCAGCTGGGATGGCCTCCCTGTTACAAGGTGGAACATCCCCCTCCCCCAAGGAGATGATCACAGGACAGGAGCTGGCTCTATCCGGCCCTTCCTCCAGGGACCTGCCTTGAGCCCCAGGCCTGCAGGAACTGGTTTTGACCAACTCTGCCCCCAAAGCTGCATTCTCCACTGCTACAGAGGAATTAAAGAGACACTCTCCTATTCCCCCGTCCTATTCCTTCTTGGTGCTAGCAAACCCTAGGACAGATTCTGCCACTTCAAAGAAATCATTCCCCCAGTAGAAACTGAAAAATTGTGTGCCACTGCTGCAACAGTCAGCTCAGCCTACAAATCACCAGTTTCCATGTGTACCTTTGCTAAAAGTGCAAGGACTTTGTAATCTTCCACCAATTCTAATTCTGCCATTTTTCCTGGTAACAAATCCTTCTCCTGGATCAGGTCTCTCCTGACCACAGAAATCTCTGCACCAGTGTCCCTTAAACCTTGGAGCACTTTGACATTAAGCTTAATAGCATGCATATGCTCACTGCTTGGTTGTGCAGAAGCAACCTTTACAAATCCTGTGTGGTAAAAGGCAGTAGCTTCATGTGTTACCTGGTGCCTGTTCCCATTCAGCCAAGGACATTTATTCCTCAGGTGCTCAGTGGACTTACAATGATAGCACCTTCTGGGCTCCTCTGCTTGAACAGGAGACTTGGGACAAGTAACAGGGGATTGGGGAGGTGACAGCCCAGCCTCTTTTTTTCCCAGGGGTAAAATAGTGATTCTGCTTTCCACCAACCCTGTACCCCTCTGCCGGTTGTTTATGTTTAATTGTAGCTTGTGACTGCTCGTAAGAGTCTGCAAACCCAGCTAATTCATCCACTGAATCCACCTTTTTGTCCCACAAATACTGTTTTACATCATATAATAATATAATATATGGAGATATACCTATCTCATAGAGCTGGAAGGGACCCCGAAGGGTCATCGAGTCCAGCCCCCTGCCTTCACTAGCAGGACCAATTTTGCCCCAGATCCCTAAGTGGCCCCCTCAAGGAAGGAAGCCAATGCTCAAACCACTGAGCTATCCCTCCCCCCTCATCACTGCACATATTCAGGAATTGTTCCTGAGTAAGCAAATCACACATTTCTTCCAAGCATGTGATGCCTTTTCCCTTCACCCACTTGTCCAACAAATCTCCCATTTCATTTACATAGGCCACATTCCTTAATCCAGATCCCCTCTTAAGACTCCTGAATTTTACCCTGTAGGTTTCAGGTGTAATCTGGAACTGTTTCAAAACCAGTTCCTTAAATTTACCATAGTTTGAAGCATCATCAATAGGCATTTTCTTGACTATGTCCAGAGCTCTCCCAGGCAATTTTGGAACCAAAGTGGTCATCTTTTGATCTTCAGGAATCTCATGGAGAGTGCGCAGTCTCACAAAGGTGATGAAATATTCGGCAATATCACTGGATTCATCATACTGCAGACATAATTGTTCCCATTTGTGGATTTTTGGGGACGTAGAGCCAGCTGCTGAAGGGATTTGTCTCTTCCACTCCATTACAGTCAGTTCATGGTTCTGGGTCTCAACCTAGGCCTGTATTTCTCTGTCTTTTAACTCCAGGGCTAGCTGCCTCTCTCTTTCCTTCTCCTTCTGAGCCTCTGGGCTTCAATCTCTTTTTCTTTTAACTCAAGGGCTAACCTCTGGGTTTCCATGGCTCTTTTGTGAGCAGCTTTTTCCCTGGCTGCCTCTGCCTCCATGGCCCTTCTGTGTGCAGCCTCTTCCCTGGCTGCCTCTGCTTCTTTGAGACTCATTTGAAACTCATGGTCCTTGCCTTCTCTTCTGAATCCAGTCTGGCCAGCTCTAATTTTGTAGCTGCCTCGCTGGTAGTCATTTTCCTGCTTTCTTGTGCTTATTTCCCTCACTGAAATAAACAAACAGAAAATAACAAACCAGTAACCGCTTTGTCTGTTCTCTGGCCACCACACTAAAAACTCACTTAAAATCACTACCAGTGTCTCAAAGCAATCAGCTGTGCACAAATCCTGCTTGACTACGCCACTTTGACGGGTTTGGTCACAGAGACCCCCTTGGGACTGGCACCTGATGTGCTGAAATTACCTCTGAGCCAATTTTCCCTGCCAGCTTGAGACTCCAGAACCCTGCCTTATTGAGCCAGTCACACAAGCCTGCTGCAACACAGACCCAGGTCTGGTCCATGCCCCCAAAGCTGCAGACTTTAACCAAAAACTGCTCAGTTGGTCACCTGTCTCCAGCACCCAGACACCCAGTTCCCAATGGGATCCAACCCCCAAATAAATCCTTTTTACTCTGTATAAAGCTTATACAGGGTAAATTCATAAATTGTCCGCCCTCTATAACACTGATAGAGAGATAGATATGCACCACTGTTTGTTCCCCCAGGTATTAATCACTTACTCTGGGTTAATTAATAAACAAAAGTGATTTTATTAAATATAAAAAGTAGGATTTAAGTGGTTTCAAGTAATAACAGACAGAAAAAAGTAAGATACCAAGCAAAATAAAACAAAACAAGTAAGTCTAAGCCTAATACATTAAGAAACTGAATACAGGTAAATCTCACCCTCAGGGATGTTCCAATGAGCTTCTTTCACAGACTAGACTTCTTCCTAGTCTGGGCCCAATCCTTTCCCCTAATACAGTTCTTGTTAGCTCCATCTCAGGGGGTAACTCCGGGGATTTCTCATGACTGGCAGCCCCCTTTTTTCTGTTCCTCCCCCTTATATATCTTTGGGAGAAGGCGGGAATCCTTTGTCTCTCTCTGGGTTCCCCCCCCCCCCCGCCTTCTAAATGGAAAAGCACCAGGTTAAAGATGGATTCCAGTTCAGGTGACATAATCACATGTCACTGTAAGACTTCATTACCCACTTGCTGGCACACACATATACAGGAAGGCTTACAAGTAAAGAGAGCCATTTACAACCAATGGCTCTGGTTAATGACAGCCATCAAGATTCCAAACCACCATTAATGGTCCACACTTTGCATAATTACAATAGGACCTCAGAGTTAAATTTCATATTTCTGGTTTCAGATACAAGAAAGATAGATTTATACAAATAGGATGACCACACAGTAGATTATAAGCTTTCTAATGATATCTTACAAGAGACCTTTTGCACAAAGCATATTTCCATGAAATATATGGAGTGCAACCTCACAGATGTGTTTGAAGGATTGGACAGAAATTTATTAGCAATTTCTACTAATTTGGTGAACCAAGCAGCCCAGGATGAGGGGTTAACTGTTATGGATGCACTGGAGCACTGGATAGCATGCCAACAAATGATGAAAGCGGGTAGCCAGGTAGAAGGATTGAAACCCAGAGTACCTTTTGTTGAACCAATAACATATTAAAATGAGAGTGTTTATAGATCAGGATACTATGTGCAGTAAGATGAGTCCTTGTATCAGAGGCCTGGTATGAGAACAAAGGCCTGAGCTAAAGTAATGGTCAAGACTTTGCTGATATAAAACAAAGTTAAGCTATGAGAAAGAGGCAGGCCCTGCTCACAGAATCTGGCATGAAGAGGGCTGATGCTGCAAAAACACACATACCTAAAAGGTACTGGGCACACATGATGTAAACACGTGCCAGAATGATACCAGAACACTCCAGCACAAGCATATTGCCCCTCAGATAACAGGAACATGCTGACCCTGTGACGGGTTGAATCACAGAACCCCCCCTTGGGAACTGCCACCTGATGTGCCAAGACTACCTCTGCTCCTGCCTTCCTTGCCAGCTCAGGACCCCAGCAGCCTGTCTTGCTGAGCCAGACATGCCCGCCTGCTCCAACACAGACCCAGGGTCTGAATTACTTGCCCCAAAGCTGCAGACTTAACTGAAAGCAGCTTACAGAAGGGTTCTTGTCTTTAACACTCAGATGCCCAACTCCCAATGGGGTCTAAACCCAAATAAATCCGTTTTGCCCTGTATAAAGCTTATACAGGGTAAACTCATAAATTGTTCACCCTCTATAACCCCGATAGAGAGAGATGCACAGCTGTTCCCCCCCCCCCCCCAGGTATTAATACATACTCTGGGTTAATTAATAAGTAGAAGGTGATTTTATTAAATACAGAAAGTAGTAACAGACAGAACAAAGTAAATTACCAAGTAAAATAAAATAAAACACGCAAGTCTATGTCTAATACACTAAGAAACTGAATACAGATACAATCTCACCAGTTCTAGCAAGCTCCCTTTTACAGACTAGTCTCTTGCAAGTCTGGGTCCAGCAATCACTCACACCCCCTTTACTGTCCTTTGTTCCAGTTTCTTTCAGGTATCCTGTGGGGTGGAGAGGCTCCTTCTTTAGCCAGCTGAAGACAAAATGGAGGGGTCTCCCACGGCTTTAAATAGACTTTCTCTTGTGGGTGGGGACCCCCTCCTCTCTCTTATGCAAAGTCCAGCTCCAAGATGGAGTTCTGGAGTCACCTGGGCAAGTCACATGTCCATGCATGACTCACAGTCTTTGCAGGCAGAAGCCATTGTTCACATGGTATCTTGTAAAAGCAGCAAAGAATCCTGTGGCACCTTATAGACTAACAGAGGTGCCACAGGATTCTTTGCTGCTTTTACAGATCCAGACTAACACGGCTACCCCTCTGATACATGGTATCTTGTATGTCTCCAGGAAGACTTCTTATGTGGATTGGCGCATTTCAAGATGCATTGTTCCCCAAGTACTTCCTGATTGGGCACTTAACTTTGCGAATTCCTTTCTCCAGGAACTGACCAAATGCTCCACTAAGGTTATTTAGAAATCAAGCCAGTACATGGCCAATATTCATAACTTTGAGTACAAAAATGATACATGCATACAAATAGGATTAATAGATTCAGTAGATCATAACCTTTACATAGATATGTTACATGGCATATGTAGCACAGAACATATTCCAGTTATGTCATATATATTCATAAGCATATTTCCATAAAGCCTTATGGGGGGCGCCATCACAGATTTATCCAAAAGACAGGGTTAAAAGGATAATATGATGGATAGAGTTGTTTTGCTCGAACCAACATGTACAAGGTAATAGGCGGCACCTTCACACATAGAGGGGTTGTACCTCAATACGTCAGGAGTGATGTGTAACTTGTTTGTACCTGTGTATAAAAATGGACCTCTGAGGGGTTGTCTTTGTCTGGCGTGGGGGGCAGTCGTAAGTCCCACCACTGACTAAGCCAGTCCATTGTCAGGGAGCAAATATGTACTAGCAGAACTGTAGACATCTGATCTGGGGAGCTAGAGACTGTTTCATTTGGCAATAAACCTGACTGGATGCCTTCATACCTTATCAGAGTCTGTTGTCATTGGGGTTTCTCTTGGGGTCTGCTGTGCCAGCTATCTGTGCAGAGCTGGGGCAGCACGCAGTAGGAACACACGCACTCAGCTGACTGTTATCAACATTGGACAGAGCAGTGACATCTGATGACATTGGTGACCCCAACCGCTGATCTGGTGAGTAAGCGAGCTATCCGCTGTAGGAATTGCGATCTAAAATGACAGAAAACCATGAGCTAAGGAACCCCCTTATCCTCTCCCTTCAAATACCCACAGAGTTTGATAACTCGTGGACCCACTGGATTGCCAGTAAAGGGGGTCCATATGAATTTTAAAAAGAAAGTGGGGAAACATGGACTGGCATATGTAAAGCAATGGTAGAATCAGCATCTTTAAAACATCATAAGTAAAAAATCTATGATTTTGCAATTAACGTCCCACGGCAGTAAGATGGCTTAAACAACGCGCCGACATACTGGCCATGCAAGTAATGGAGAAAACCAGGGAAGTAGAAAAGATAACTAAAGCCTTGGAGGAGGCAACCCAGGCAGTCGAGCACTGGAAAGCCCAAGCTCTTTTAACAGGGCAAGAGGAGGTCCACACTCACGATATGCTCGAACAGATAAAGGAGGAAAACAAAAAAATTGGAGACAGCTGTGGAAAATCTGCAGAAGAAAAAGGTACCGTCCCCTGTTGCTCAACAGGGTTCTAGTGCTTTTACAGTACCTGAAGGATGGGGGCAGAAATGGAAACAGGTGGCCCTAGCTAAATTAAAAGATGGAACATGGGACAACTGGAGTGGATGCTGCACTGGGGACATATGGAATGAAGCATCCAAGTCGGGGATGGGCTTGCCGATTTACTATTGGACATGGGGGCTGGAATTCCTATAGTAAAAGATGTATTTAATGTATATCCAGTTGTGGACTCCATACAAATACAGGTCATATCAGGAACTAAGCAAACATATGATGTTAAAACCCTCCCTCTCCAGTTTGTACATAACAATCAGGAGAACTGTGCTATTCAGGGAGAGAAAATCTAATTGGGGCAGAAACTATCAAACGATTGGGAATAATCCTCGACTTCCCAAATATGTATATCGGACAAACTCTCACTGTAATGGGAGAAACAATTAACGGTAACCTGATCCCAAGGGGACTTGCTACTCAGACGGTAAAAGCAATAAAGCCTAAACAGCCACCTCCTGCTGGGCTGCTGGGAAGACTGGGAAGGCTGGTGGGCTGAGATTCAAACCGTCTGGGCAGTGGACTTCCTAGATACGGGAAAAATACAAACCTCCATTACAATAGAAGGAGACATACCCCCGTACATAAAACAATACCCAATACCTCAGGGAGCAAAAGAATCTTTAAGGCGAGTTATAGAAGAATTGGAAATACGAGAATTAATTCAAAGATGTTCAGCGCCTAACGTGGCACCAATCAGGCCAGTTAAAAAACCTGCCAGAACATGGAGATTAACTCTTGACTATTGGGGGTTAAATAGAACTGCCAAATGGGGGGCACCAGTAGCGGCTGCTTACCCAGAATTGTTGGAGGTAGTAACCCCTGACATGAAGTGGGTCTCAATACTCGACGTGGGAAACGGCTTTTGGAGTTTACCTTTAAACCCAGAGTCTCAATACAGAACATCTTTTGTAGTCCAGGGTATGCAATACTGCTGGAGTGTTTTGCCTATGGGGTACTGTGAGGCACCCACAACATTTCATACTGTAGTGAGAAATATGCTAGAGAAGGAGGGACTGTTACAAACGGGAAGGATAGTCCAGTATGTAGATGACATTTTAATAGTCAGTGAAACAGAACAGGAACATGAAGCGTTAATGCAGCAGTTACTGACTTAACCCCTCTAAATCCCCGATTAAACAGAAATAAGTGCAATATCTTGGAATTCGACTTCTTACAGGGGGAAGGTCTGTGGATAAGGACAGGGTGAAGTGTATTATTAACCTCCCTATGCCGGTAGATACTAAATCTTTGCAATCTTTTTTCGGGCTCACTAACTTCTGCAGGGAATTTATGGTTGGATACGCAGAGAAGGCACTGTATGTACTTAAAAGAACACAGTGGACCTGGACAGAGGAGGCAAATAATGCATGGGAAAGCCTGAAAGAAGGGTTAATGGAGGCACCTACCTTGGCTGCCCCTAACAACGAATTCCCCTTTGTATTGTACCCTAGTGTGAAGAATGTCTGTATTGTTAGTATGCTTACACAGGATACTGGTGCTGGGAAGAGACCCCTTGCTTATTATAGCAGAGCATTAACAGGTCCAGAAAGCAAACTGGAAATTTGTGAGCAAACTGCTCTCGCTGCCTACTGGACACTACAAAAAGCTCAGGCAGTTATCATAGCAAGCAATGTGATTGTAAAGAGACACCATCAGCTGGGAAAATTACTCAGGAAAATCTGTCTAAGGACATGTGAGAGTAGATAAAGCCATTCAATGGGTCTTTGCTCTCATGTCCGAGAATGTTCAATTAGTCCAGGGGTCCCCAACGCGGTGCCCGCGGGCGCCATTGCGCCCGCCGGGGGGTGTAAGTGCACCCGCGTAGCCCTCAGGTTTGTGTTTTTTTTTGCTCCGCCGGCAGCGCTCAATTTTTTGGGTTTTTTTTTGGCGCCCGCCAGACGAAAAAGGTTGGGGACCACTGAATTAGTCCCATTGAAAGAAACTGAAATATCCGTATGGGGATGGACTATGAGTGGTCAAGAACATGTTTGTGAACCCCAATGGGAATCCAAAGCACACCCTGTCTTTAAAGCAACCCTGATTCAACATGTGATTGGAAAAATAATTTGGTTTGTGGATGGTAGCTCATTTTACACCGAAGGTAGATTAGTCACTGGCTTTGCAGAAATGTGTTGAACTGGAAACCTGCAAATAGTTAACTTCTTCCAATACAAATTGATCAAAAGAGGAACACAAAAGTTTTAGCTAGAATGAAGAACAAGCAAATGGAGCTAATAATAGGAACTGATTCAGATTATGTTTACAAGGAAATCACCGCCTACCTACCATGGTGGAATAGTGTAGGTTTTACGGGAACTGACGAATCTGAAACTAAACACAAGACCTTATGGCAGCAAATAGAGAAATTGTGGGGGGCAATCTCAGAGGATCCAGATGGTTAGAATAAAAGCCAATAAGAGGACAGGTACATTGTAAAAGGGAAATGAACAAGCAGATACATTTGCTAAGGAAGCAACACTCACTGGAACACTGTGGGAGCCCACACCCGTGGCAGTAACCACTCAGGTACAGGCAAAACAAAAACAAGTGAAGAGAACAGCCAGAAAGAGCTACAGCTTTTACAGGACCTGCAGGCAAAAGATGACTTAATACAGCAATGGACAGTAGAATGACCCTCACAGTGGCAGGGTGTCCCGTTGAGAAAGAAGGGAGACCTAATTCTGGTAAAACCAGAAAATGAATGGGTTCTGGTAATCCCTCAGCAGATGCAGTGCCTCCTTTTAGGATGGATTAATTGTGGGAGGCCACCAAAAACAGCAAGAGGCATTAGAAAAACTTTAAAAAACTGGGATGATGGCCTGGAATGAAAGAGGATTTAAACCTGCATATTCATAGCTGTTTAACGTGTGCTAAGCGAGACCCTGCTAGAAGTAAAAGACATGGAGAGTTAATGCATCAACTGTTAAAATGCCCCCTCCAACGTTTACAGCTTGATTTTGTGGGACCCTTGCCAACTACTCCTAGGGGAAACAGATTTTTGTTTGTAATTGTGGATGGTTTTAGCAAATGGGTAGAAGCATTCCCTACTAAAAAGGAAAATAGTGCTGTAGCTGCAAAAATGTTAATAACTGTGGGGGCTGCCACACAGCATTTATTCTGACAATGGTCCTGCTTTTATGAGACAGGTATACCGAAGTACAGGGACATGCACTGGTATTCCCCTACCGTCACACATCCCCTACCACGCTCAAGCTGGGGGACAGGTGGAAAGGATGAATAAATCTCTTAAAACTGAACTGTCTGAAGTGTGTAATGAGCTGGGAACAAATTGGGACATGGTACTGCCATGGGTTCTGATGAGGATCAGGAGCCAAACGCATGACAGGATTTAGTCCCTATGAAATACTCTTTGGGAGACCTAAGCCCAGCTGGGAAAACTTGCTGTAGCCCCCAGATTAGGAAACAATTACAGCACTGGCAACTACCACCTGGATGAACAGCTTTAAATATTGGTTGGGCACAGTTCAAGGAGCAGCTGCACCACAGCAGGCTGTAGAACAGCAAAAAATGAATCAGGCATTTGATGAAAGCAGTGATATCAAACAATGGCGAATCGGAAGCCATGTTAAGGTAAAAATTGAACAAGCTCCAAAGAAAAATTTCCCAAAGGAGAGTGGTTAGGTCCTTGGCCAATTTTCAATAAATTAGGGCCCTCTCTGTACTTGGTTGAAATAGAGGAACCGCCTTGGTGGAAACATGCAATGCAATTAAAGGAATACAAGGGTTAAACTGAATATTACATGTTCTTTGCTTTTTTACAGAAAAACATACAGAATAAGTGGTTAAGGTAAGCACAATGGAATCCTTCCAAATGAATAATGGAAGTTTTATGAACTTTAATCTCCGAGCTCCATCAGCACCCCGATTGTTAATATATATTGCTTGGAATCAATTAAAAAGATTTGAGGTGTCCAGACTTTACCCCGCTAGACAATTGAGTGCAAAAGGACAAATTACTTGGGGTATTGGTAATGTGATCACCATCTGGTAGAATGATAAATACACTTCCGTGTGGAAGCTGGACCAAGTAGGGAAACAGCCTTTCTGGATGCTGGGACCAGGAATTTTATGGATTAATACCACACGTATTGTTCCCTTGGGAACAAGATTCCTGTTCCTGAACCCTCTAAGTGACCAAACGATTCTGGTGTTATTGAACTGGGATTATATTCCCATGGAGCAGGCCAGCAAAAAATGTAAATGGCTGGAATGAAGTTAAACCATTTAGGTCCTATGACATTAACAGTTTGACATTACCGCTACTAAGGGTACGTCTACAGTACGAAATTAATTTAAACTTATTCTATTCGAATTTTCGGAAGTGATTTTATACATTCAGTGTTGTGTGTTCCCACTAAAGCGCTTGAATTCGGCGGAGTTCGTCCACAGTACCGAGGCTAGCATTGAATGTCAGAGCGGTGCACTGTGGGAAACCACAGTTCCCGCAGTCCCCGCCGCCCATTGGAATTCTGGGTTAAGCTCCCAGTGCATGATGGGGCAAAAACATTCTCGCGGGTGTTTCTGGCTGTGTCATCACTCGCTCCTCCCTCCATGAAAGCTACGGCAGACACCATACTGCCAGCAGACGGTGCAGTACGATGCACCGCCTGTCTCCTGGTACTATGAATCCACCTCGCATGTCCTCTCGTCTTTCTATCTACTCTTTTATTTAACCATTTCCTGCCTTTTTTCGGCTACTGTGAACCGAGCAGCACAGCTTCCGCCGCAAACTCTGCTCTCCCGCTCTTGCATCACTAGCTAATTTTTCCATGTTGTCTGTCCTGGGCTCCTGTGGAAGCTACAGAAGGCAACAATTCCCCGCCGTTTTTCAGCCATCGTGAACTGAGCCACACAGCTTCCACTGCAAACTCTGCTCTCCCGCTCTTGCAGCTCTAGCGAGCTTCCCGCCTCCGTGAAAGCTACAGAAGACAACCATTTCCCGCCTTTTATCGGCCATATTGAACCAAACAGCTCTCCTATGTTTCGCGCCCTTTTTCCAGGATTACCCATGCAGGCGCCATAGCAAGCATGGAGCCCGCTCAGATCTCCGCTGCAGTTTTGACCATTGTAAATACCTCGCGCATTATCCAGCAGTATGTGCAGTACCTGCAAAACAGGGTGAGGAAGTGATGACAGCACGATTACTATACTGATGAGGACATGGACACAGACATTCCTAGAAGCACGGCATGTGGCGATTTGGAGATCATGGTGGCATTGGGCCAGGTTCATGCCGTGGAACGCTGATTCTGGGCCCAGGAAACAAGCACAGACTGGTGGGACCACATAGTGTTGCAGGTCTGGGATGATTCCCAGTGGCTGCGAAACTTTCATATGCGTAGGGCCACTTGCATGGAACTTTGTGACATGCTGTCCCCTGCCCTGAAGCGCAAAGACACCAAAATGAGAGCAGCCCTCACAGTTGAGAAGCGAGTGGTCATAGCCCTATGGAAGCTTGCAATGCCTGACAGCTACCTGTCAGTCAGGAATCAGTTTGGAGTGGGCAAATCTACTGTAGGGGCTGCTGTGCTGCAAGTAGCCAACACAATCATTGACCGGCTGCAATCAAGGGTAGTGACTTTGGGAAATGTGCAGACCATTGTGGATGTCTTTAATATGCTGGGGTTCCCTAACTGCGGTGGGGAGATAGACGGAACGCATATCCCTATCTTGGCCCCGGCACACCAGGGTGGCCAGCATGTAAACCACAAGGGGTACTTTTCCATGGTGCTGCAAGCACTGGTGGATCACAAGGGACGTTTCACCGACATCAACGTGGGATGGCCGGGAAAGGTACATGACGCTCGCGTCTTCAGGAGCTCTGGTTTGTTTGAACAGCTGCAGGAAGGGACGTACTTCCCAGACCAGAAAATAACTGTTGGGGATGTTGAAATGCCTATAGTTATCCTTGGTGACCCAGCCTACCCCTTAATGCCATGGCTCATGAAGCTGTACACAGGCACCCTGGACAGTAGTCAGGACCTGTTCAACTATAGACTGAGCAAGTGCAGAATGGTGGTAGAATGTGCTTTTGGACGTTTGAAAGTGCCCTAGCGCAGTTTACTGACTCATTTAGATCTCAGCACAAAGGAGAGTTACCTGTTCCGTAACTGGCGTTCTTCGAGATGTGTTGCTCAGGTGTATTCCACAGTAGGTGTGCGTGCTCGCCACGTGCACCGGTGCCGGAAGTTTTTCCTTTAGCAGTACTCGTAGTGGGGGAGACCCGCTGCAACCCCTGGAGTGGCGCCTGCATATCGCACCATAAAGGGGGCTGCACGTCCCCCCCACCCTCAGTTCCTTCTTGCCAGACAACTCCGACAGAGGGGAAGGAGGGCAGGATGTGGAATACACCTGAGCAACACATCTCGAAGAACGCCAGTTACGGAACAGGTAACTGTCCTTTCTTCTTCGAGTGATTGCTCATGTGTATTCCACAGTAGGTGACTCCGAGCTATAGCTGATGGAGGTGGGTAGGAGTTTTTAAGGGTTATTAGGACGGAGTACCGCCCTACCAAACCCTGCGTCGTCCCTTGTTTGGGAGACGATCGCATAGTGCGATGAAAAGGTGTGGACAGAGGACCACGTAGCAGCCCTACAGATGTCCTGAATAGGGACATGAGCCATGTAGGCAGCCGACGAGGCCTGAGCTCTCATCGAATGAGCCTTCACTATAGGAGGCGGGGGAACCCCTGCCAGGTCGTAACACGTGCGAATGCACGAGGTGATCCAGCGGGAAATTCGCTGGGTGGAAACCGGTTGCCCTCTCATGCGCTCGGCCGACGCGATGAAAAGCTGAGGGGATTTCCGGAATGGCCTGGTCCGGTCTAGGTAAAAGGCCAGCACCCTACGCACATCTAGCATGTGCAGGTGTCGTTCCTCATTAGAGGAATGGGGCTTAGGACAGAGGACTGGTAGGAAAATGTCCTGATCCATGTGAAAAGCCGAGACTATCTTCGGCAGAAAGGCCGGGTGTGGGCGGAGCTGAACCTTATCCCTATGAAAGACCGTATACGGGGGTTCAGAGGTCAGGGCTCTGAGCTCCGAGAACTGGCAGGCTGAGGTGATAGCCACCAAGAATGCCGCCTTCCATGATAAGTGGGACCAGGAACACGTGGCCAAGGGCTCAAAGGGCATGCACAGACAGGACCGGACTACTCCGCTCTACTCGAGTTGGAGGTCTGGGTCCCGAGGGGGATCGTGGGCTGCCCGACTTGGGTCCGGCCTCACCCCTGTCCTTATCTCGGCGCCACTGGGTCTTGGCTTGCTTCTTAGCGAGGGAGCGGGGCCGACCGGTGGATGGGGCCTCGCTCCGCACCAAGGACGCAGTGCCCGGCGCCGGGTCAGGTTGGCACGCCGGTGCCGGGGCCAGTGCCGACTCCATAAGCAGGGCCCGGAGTCGGATCTCTTGTTCACGCTTAGTCCAGGGCTTGAATGACTTGCAGATTTTACAACGCTCACTTATGTGAGCCTTGCCCAGACAGCGAAGACACTCGGAGTGCGGATCGCTTCTGGGCATAGAATTGTGACAGGAGTCGCACGACTTGAAGCCTGGGGCCCGGGGCATGCCCTGAGTCAGGCTACTCACTATAGAAACTATCTACGGACGAAGATCGTACTACTAGTGTTAGAAGCTACAGCAATTGCTGGAGCTCAAGGTTCCGACTACCTTCACTGGCGGCAAGAAGGAACTGAGGGTGGGGGCAGCATGCAGCCCCCTTTATGGCGCGATATGCAGGCGCCACTCCAGGGGTCACAGCAGGGCTCCCCCACTATGGGTACTGCTAAGGGAAAAACTTCCAGCACCGGTGCATGTGGCGAGCACGCACACCGACTGTGGAATACACAGGAGCAATCACTCGAAGAAGAACCAATATTCCAATTCTAATTGCTGCTTGTTGTGTGCTCCACAATATCTGTGAGAGTAAGGGGGAGACGTTTATGGTGGGGTGGGAGGTTGAGGCAACTCGCCTGGTGGCCAATTTCACACAGCCAGGCAACGGGTGATTAGAAGAGTGCAGCAGGACGCGCTGTGCATCAGAGAAGCTTTGAAAGCCAGTTTCATGACTGGCCAGGGTACGGTGTGACAGTTGTGTTTGTTTCTCTTGAAGTTACCCGCCCTCTATATATATGAAAGGAAATAAAGTCAAAATTGTTTAAAAACCCTTCTTTATTATTTGTTGCACAACACATTGAGAGAAATCAGAAGGTAGACCAGGGGGGAGGGGTATTGGGCTAGGGGGGTGGAGGAGGAGGGAAGGACAAGTCCAGAAATCAAATCAAAAGTGCGCATATGCCAGCTTTCTCCTGCTTGGGCGATCCTCTGGGGTTGAGTGTGTGGGTCCCCATAGCCTCCCCCCTCGTGTTCTTGGGCATCTGGGTGAGGAGGCTATGGAACTTGGGGAGGAGGGAGGGCGGTTATATAGGGGCTGCAGCGGCAGTCTGTGGTCTTGCTGCCTTTCCCTCATTAGATCCACCATACAGCGGAGCATGTCAGTTTGACCCCCCCATGAGCTTGACCATAGCGTCCTGCCTGCTCTCATCACGCGCGTCCCTCCTCTCTTCGTGTTCCTGTAATGCTTTATGGGACTCCACAATTGTTTGCCTCCACACATTCAGCTGGGCCCTATCAGTGCGGGAGGACTGCATGAGCTTGGCGAACATGTCGTCCCAAGTTCGTTTTTTCCGCCTTCTAATCTGGACCAGCCTCTGGGATGGAGTAGATAGGGGCCACATTGAAACATTTGCACCTGCGGGAGGAGAAAAAGGGAGGGTAGTATTTTTAAAGATACATTTCAGAGAACAAAGGGGACACTCCTCAGTGAAACAGCCAATTCATAGTACACAGCACATGTTCTTTCTGTACAAGTTAGCATTTTGCCTCTTATACTGAAGTGCCTGCCACTTTGGTGTGAGTCAGCCATCACACACGGCCAGGCAACAGAATCCAGCTTGCAGGCAGCCTAGGGCCACACAGGGTTCTGCTTCTTCTACATTCATTTCAATGCTTTCAAACTGCTGGGCCCCCTTTCCCATAGCAAGCAATGCCTGGTGGGTTTGCCATATAAAAGGAGGGCCTGCGGGCTCTCCGGGATGATCGCTTCACACAACACCCCCACACCCACCCACCGCGTGGCTCCGATGAGGCTCTGAGCAGGGATGAGCCCTTTAAACTAAACACGAACAGCCCAGCGCAGCTTGGTTCCCCCACCACCACCATGTGGCTCCGATCAGGCTCTCACTCACCAGAAGTACCTTCTCCAGGGTCATGGTCCGGAAGCCCGCCTTGGGAGTGGGGGAGGCTATTGGCTCCAGTGTTAAGAATCCGGGACTGTGTGATCGCCTGTGATGGTGGACTCTGCATGGTCGCCTGTGATGGTGGACTCTGCATGGTCGCCTGTGATGGTGGACTGTGCTGATGGTCACCTGTGCTGATGGTGACCAAACAGGAAATGAAATTCAGAAGTTCCTGGGGTATTTCCTGCCCACCTGGCTAGTGCATCGGAGTTGAGAGTGTTGTCCAGAGCAGTCACAAGGGAGCATTCTGGGATAGCTCCCAGAGGCTAATAACGTCGAATTGCGTCCACAATACCTTTAACCTGGGATTGCGATCTCGATTTAAGCGCTACTCCACTTGCCGAGGTGGAGTACAGAAATTGGATTAAAGAGCCCTTTAAATCAAAAAAATTGGTTTGGTCTTGTGGACGGAATCTTTTTTTTTTTAATTAACTCGGCTAATTCCGAAATAACCGACTAGTGTAGACCAGGCCTTATACTACTGCTACCTTAACCTTACATTATACACATTTACCCGAGAGAGAAGCGAGTGTTGTTTTATATTTTAACAGGTTATGATGCCAACCTGAATATGGAACCTGTTGGGAGTCCTGGTAGTGGCCCAAAGGGCAAAGGGATGGGTTGGTGTCAAAAAGATCAACCAAATACATTCAGTGACCAGAACTCTTTGGACAGAAACAGTTAATATACTCCACTGTATGGGATACAAGTCAAGTGCACCCTATCAGAACTGTTTTGAAATTAGTGTGTGAAACTGAAGAAAAGCGACAAATGGAGCATATTCTCAGGGTGTCACCCTTTGCTATTAAGATGGTTTGGGGATGGACTGTTAGAGACCGTAGTTAGGCTCAACGTGTTCCTATCCAAGAGGTCAATAATGCCCGATGGTGGATTGAAAAGGAACTGACTTTGATTAAAGAGACACAGGGAGAGTATGCATGCTGTTGGAAGGTTGATATTGTAGTTAATTGTGATCAGGTTATTGTTCTTACTGCACTTCCTCATGCAAATTCCATTAACCCTCCTGACATTAAGACACAAAGTGAACATTAACATATACAAAGTAAGGGAAAAAAACAAGCCTCTCCGGAAATGGAGTGCACTCTAGTGGCACCAAATCAAGTAGTGGAGCAATATTTCACAGGAGTGGTGGGGGAGGATCTGACTCTGGTATGTGTTGTCCAAGCACACAAACTCAAGGCCAATACAGTATCCTTGGACTGGTTTCGAGCAGGGGACACAGTGATTAGTTACTTAAATGGAATTGTAAAAACATACCAGATTGGAGAAGCAGGGTGGAGTTTACTGACTTGCAGGATAGATGGAATGCATCTATTTGCATTCATAACATTCAAATGAAAGATACAGGAACATACACAGGGACTTTGTCTATATCCCCAAGTATCAGTAAATGCATTTACTGTGTGCAGGTATGTGAAGACGCCTGCCCAACAACAGCCCCAATTTCGCCTCCTTCCACTCCTCCATATACCAACGTTACCCCAAGGAGGGAGTGTCCCACTGTACAACCATGGCCTACCTCAGGAATTTTCCTGCATCCTACTGCAGAATATATGGTAGAAAATGTAGGATGGATCTACATGCCAATCAAACTTAATTATGCCAGTATGACCATGCCAAGGCAGTGCCCCAGACACTATAAGGATTGGTTTAATTTGGAAGTAGAGATGCAATTACAATTTTGGAAGGGATCCCAAATCGCCCTACAACATGATAGAGAAAGGAGGGATTTATTAGGAACAGTGTTGGGAGGATCCAGTCTTGGCATGTCCATATGGAACTCCACAGATACTGAAAATCTTAATTTAAAATTAAACACCATTGTGAATGGAATAGGCAAAGCAGTAAAAACAGGAGATGGTATTAGCAGTTTATTACTGGACCAGCATGCAATCACTATTGATAATATGCATTTGATTGCTCAAGGTTTAGCCACCTGAATACTACCATTCTGTCCCTCATCAACAGCACAAAAAATAATGATGTTTCATTGGCAGTTGCTTGCATGACCTATGGCAATAGAGTAATCAAAATAGTGCAGCAAAGTTTGCTGCAGTTGCAACTTCAGAATTGGACACGGATATTAAACCCCACAGACATCTTGAAACAAATACAGCAGTGAGGCATAAACCATATTACACCTGTCTTTCTACAATTTGCTATATTTGATAGGGTTCCAAGATTGGACCAGAAGGACGGCAAAAGCTTATATCTCATGACGGCAATCCCTAGATGGTTGCAGGAGCCAGTTAAGGTATATTACGCAAATAGTGTGGGGACGCTTATAAACAAGACGTATGTACAGCATTACCCCACCGTGCGCCTAGTAACTGAAACTGGCTTGGAAATTAATCAAGCTTGTTGTGTAAAACATAATGGATGGTGGCTGTGTGAGTGCTACGCCACAATTGATATTAATAACAAAAGAAAAGGCTGGGCTCGACTAGTACAAAAGGAACTGGTTAATGAGGTAGTACAAATTCAAGACGTGGTCTGTGCTATAGGTTATCATAATTTTTTCCATAGCTTGCAAAATTTGCCCTACAAGTGATGCTGTATTTTGCATACCTGTTACCAGCACCATCCAACTAGGAGCCCAGGCCTTCTGGCCAACAAGCAAAGGCAGTACTGTCACTGAAACGATCATCCCACATGAACACCTACAAGACTTACTGATTGAACTGTTTCCCCCAGTGGAACACTTGCAGTTGGCTATACATGATTTGGTGGCAAGGACCAAGGAATCCCTAATACCAATAACTCAATTGATCCAGCTGCAAATGAATGAAATAGAAAATGTACAAAGAGAGGTGGAAACACCCTGGTGGGAAATTCCAGAGGATGTGACTTTACATCCAGTGGTCCGAACCCTTAACATAATCCTAATGGGAATCCACGCCCTAACAATTGTTGTTCTCATGGGAATGTGCTGTTACATGTAACGTCAAACCAAGAAAGCTAAGCTACAGTACTGAGTGAAGAAGGGGAAGGAAATGGGAATCAATACTGCTGTGGTAATGAATAATCATTTTAATGAGTAAGGTGTTAAAGCATATACTTCTAACATATACAGAATATAAGACCCCTCGTATATTCCGTAATCACAACATATGTTCATTTATATATGTCCATATTTATATGGACATATGTTATATTTTTTTTAACAAAGCCCCAAATGTGGACTACCAAATACCGGCAAAGGCCGTCTCATACCATTCAGTGAAGTTAACAATACACAAGCACAGACCTCACACCTCAGTCGAGGTCCCGGGATGAACATTCCCAGGCCCACCATAAGGGACTAAAAATAATTGGATAATAAAATCTGTTTATCAGTCATACAAGGGAATGTGCAGACTAAGGGACAAATGGGGCATGAGTGTATGGATGGTAAAATAAGGTAACCACATAGTGTTTAGCCCACTGGGTTATCTTTAGTCCATGCACTATGCTTTTCCGGGATGATGGGTAAACATCCTCCCCATAAAAAGACAAAAAGTGGGGGAATATAGTAAGAAGAGGTCCTGAAATATAAGTCCTTGTATCAGAGGCCTGGTATGAGGCCTCAGGCCTGAGTTAAAGTAATGGTCAAGACTTTGCTGATATAAAACAAAGTTAAGCAGTGAGCAAGAGGCAGGCCCTGCTCACAGAATCTGGCATGAAGAGGGCTGATGCTGCAAAAACACACATACCTAAAAGGTACTGGGCACAAACGATGTAAACACGTGCCAGGATGGTACCAGAAAACTGCAGCACGAGCACATTCCCCCTCAGATAACAGGAACATGCTGACCCATCCTAAAGACAGGGTTAAAAGGATAATATGATGGATAGAATTGTTTTGCTCAAACCAACATGTACAAGGTAATAGGCAGCACCTTGACACATAGAGGGGTTGTACTTCAATAAGTCAGGAGTGATGTGTAACTTGTTTGTACCTGTGTATAAAAATGGACCTTTGAGGGGTTGTCTTTGTCTGGCCTAGGGGGCAGTGGTATGTCCCACCACTGACTAAGCCAGGGAGCACATATGGACTAGCAGAACTGTAGACATCTGATCCGGGGAGCTAGCGACTGTGTTTTGTTTGGCAATAAACCTGGCTGGGTGCCTTCATAACTTATTGGAGTCTGTGGTCATTGGGGTTTCTCTCTGGGTCTGCTGTGCCAGCGATCTGTGCAGAGCCGGGCCAGCACATAGAGGGAACACACACACACAGCCGACTGTTATCAACATTGGACACAGCAGAGGACCACACCAGTAACGTCTGACGACACTGTGAGAGAGGAAGAGGCCACGGTCAAGGACACAACACCACACCCCATGGTAGAGGATGGGATAATCAAAATGAGCCCCAGAAGGGAGTAGATGGGATTCGGAATATTGCTTGGAGGTATTTGATATTGAGGGGAGTAGATATAGATAAGTAGGATGGGAGACGTACTGATGAATTGCTGAAAGAAATGCAAGGGATGGAGGAAGAAATGTTTAAGGAGCAGAAAAAGGTTGCAGCTATGCAAGCTGAGGGTTCAGAGAAACCTGCTTTATAGGGAAGCCCCGATGACAAGTCGCTCCCACTGGAAATGGGTCCTCAGGAGTGGGAGATGGTAACTAGATTAAGATGGGATTCAAATGGGAGGCCTAAGACAACTGTCATTGTGGGAGATAATGGACCCAAAGATGCCCTATTGGATAGTGGGGCATGTGTAAATATTGTAAATATAAATTGTGATTTGACTTGATATGTGTCAGAGATCATTACAGCAGCCTCCTTTATTGGGGAAGGAGTGACAGGAAAAAATGTATCATTCAGCAGAAATAGCTATACCCAGAGAGAGAGTGGGGGATTTTTGTTGTAAAGAACAAATGCTTCAGATAGATCAGGCAGCTGAGCCAGTAATATTGGGGACTCCTTTTTTGAAGAGGAATTGGTTAGTTCTGGATTTAACTAATGGAGTTCTGTGGCATGTGCAATCCTTCTTAGGCTTGGCCGGATATTACAGGCGATTTGTACCGCACTACATTCAAATCACCGCCCCACTGACAGATCTAACCAAAAAGAAGCAGCCAAATGCAGTTCAGTGGACTGAAGAGTGTCAGAAGGCCTTTAACCAGCTTAAAGCAACACTCATGTCTGACCCTGTGCTAAGGGCCCCAGACTTTGACAAACCTTTCCTAGTAACCACAGATGTGTCCGAGCGTGGTGTGGGAGCAGTTTTAATGCAGGAAGGACCAGATCAAGAATTCCACCCTTTCGTGCTTCTCAGCAAAAAAACTGTCTGAGAGGGAAAACCACTGGTCAATCAGCTAAAAGGAATGTTACGCCATTGTATACGCGCTGGAAAAGCTACGTCCAAATGTTTGGGGACAGCGTTTCCACCTGCAAACCAACCATGCTGCGATGAACTGGCTTCATACCGTCAAGGACAATAACAAAAAACTTCAGTGGAGCTGAGCTCTCCAAGATTTTTATTTTGAAATACAACACATTTCAGGAGCTTCTAACAAAGTGGCTGATGCACTCTCCCGTGAAAGTTTCCCAGAATCAACTGGTTAAAATCATCCTTGAAATGTGGAAAATATTGTTAGGTTTTATATAATCAGTAGTATATCTGGATGTCCATGTGTCTTATTAATTCTGTTTTCTCCTATATATCCAGGAAGAAATCACAGCCAGTGTGGATCAGGCTGTCCAGCACCGTCTGTGATTTGGAGTGTGTGTCATAAACATACAGCTAAGAGCAGCATAAAATCCCTCCTTACCCTGTAAAGAGTTAATCCCTCCTTTACCTGTAAAGGGTTAAGAAGCTCAAATAACCTGGTTGGCACCTGACCAAAAGTACCAATAAGGGGAGAAGATACTTTCAAATCTGTGGGGGAAGGTTTTTGTTATGGATTCCTTTGTTCTCTCCGAGTCAGTGAGGAACCAGGGCAGGGAAAATATATCTCCCTAAACCATATCTGAACTAAGCATATAATATTACAGAAATAGTAAGTAATAGCAAGGAAATGCGTTAGATTATCTTTTGTTTTAGCTTGTGAATTTTCCCTGTGCTAAGAGAGAGGTTTAGCCCTGTTTTTGTAACTTTAAAGTTTTGATTAGAGGAGAAATCCTCTGTGTTTTGAATCTGATTACCCTGTAAATTACCTTCCATCCTGATTTTACAGAGGTGCTTCTTTTATTTTTTCTTTATAATAAAGTTCTGGTTTTTTACTAAACTGATTGAGTTTTTAGTGTCCTAAAAACCCCAGGGTCTGGTCTGTGCTCACCTTGGTCACTCTCAAGCCTTCCCAGGAAAGGGGGTGAAGGGGCTTGGGGGGATCTTTTGGGGAAACAGGAACTCCAAGTAGTTCTTTTCCTGAATCTTTGTCTAACTCTCTTGGTGGTGGCAGCAGTACTCATCCAATGACAAGGAAGGATTTATGCCTTGGGGAAGTTTTTAACCTAAGCTGGTAGAAATAAGCTTAGGGGGTCTTTCATGCGGGTCCCCACATCTGTACCCCAGAGTTCAGAGTGGGGAGGGAACCCTGACAGGCCCGCTTTGCATTTACTTGTAAGGGACAATAGTACTTATTTAAAAGAATTCCCTGTGGCCTCCCAGCTATTGCGCACCAACATGTGGTGCGAATGCTGGATCAATTATCCAAAGAGGATCAGGAGAATGTCACCTCATATGTAGATGACATATTAGTGTGGGGGGACACTGAAGAGGAGGTGACTGAGGGGACTAAAAAAGTGTTGAGACTCATCCAGGAAATGGGTTTCAAGGCTAATAAAGAGAAATCCCAACTAGTGCTGAGGAGAGTTAATTATTTGGGGGTGACCCTAGGGGAACAAGGAATTCAGGTAGATCAACAAAACGTGAAATCATTAATGAATTTACCAAGGCCAGAGGATTCTCATGCATTGAGGGTGATGTTAGGAGGGTTTAACTATTTAAGGAAACATATCTGGAATTTTGCCACTATAACTGGACCCTTGTGGCGTTTACTAAAAAAGAAAGTAGAATGGGAGTGGGGGCCCAAACAAGAAAAAGGTTTCTGTAATTTAAAACAAGCCTTAATGCAAGCTCCAGCATTGAAATATCAAGAGATAAACAAGCCATTTGTGATTACGTTGGCAGCAACCCAACAAAGTCTAGCGGCAATATTGATGCAGGAAATAGACAGGAAGTTAATACTGGTAGCATACGAGTCTAGAAGATTAACCCCTACGGAGCAGCAGTTTGGAATCTGTAAAAGAGAATGTTTAGCTTCTGTGTGGGCCATTGAAGCTTTTGCTTTGACTACTGGCACAGCCCCGACTATAATACAAACAACTCACTCTCCCCTGAAGTATATTTTATCAGGGAAACTGCAGGGGAAAGGAGTATCGAATACCAGGATGGCCCAATGGACCTTGATGTAAACTAGCAGAGATGTTACTTATGAGAGTAACAAACAAGCAATGATATTATCATATTGTGACGGGTTGGATCACAGAAACCCCCTTGGGAGCTGCCGCCCGATGTGCAAAGACTACTTCTATTCCTGTTTTTTCTGCCAGCTTAGTGGCTTCAGCACCGTTTTGCTGAAGCCAGACACATCCGTTTGCTCCAACACAGACCCAGGGTCTGAATTACCTGCCCCAAAGCTGCAGGTTTACCTGAAAACAGCTCACAGAAGTGTGCTTGTCTTTAGCACTTAGTTGCCCAACTCCCAATGGGGTCTAAACCCAAATAAATCCGTTTTACCCTGTATAAAGCTTATACAGGGTAAACTCATAAATTGTTTGCCCTCTATAACACTGATAGAGAGATATGCACAGCTGTTTGCTCCCCCAGGTATTAATACATACTCTGAGTTAATTAATAAGTAGAAAGTGATTTTATTAAATACAGAAAGTAGGATTTAAGTGATTCCAAGTAGTAACAGACAGAACAAAGTAAGTTACCCAGCAAAATAAAATAAAATGCGCAAATCTATGTCTAATCAAACTGAATACAGATAATCTCACCCTCAGAGATGCTTCAGTAAGTTTTTTCTCCGACTGGACACCTTCCAGGCCTGGGCACAATTTTTTCCCTGGTACAGCTCTTGTTCCAGCTCAGGTGATAGCTAGGGGATTCTTCATGATGGCTCCTCCCTCTCTGTTCTCTTCCACCCCTTTATATATCTTTTGCATAAGGCGGGAATCCTTTGTCCGTCTGGGTTCCCCCACCCCACACTGGAAAAGCACCAGGTTAAAGATGGATTCCAGTTTAGGTGACATGATCACATGTCACTGCAAGACTTTATTACTTACTTGCCAGCACACACATCTACAGGAAGACTTACAGGTAAATACAGCCATCTGCAGACAATGGCTCTGGTTAATGTGAGTCATCAAGATTCCAAACCACCATTAATGGCCCACACTTTGCATAATTACAATAGGCCCTCAGAGTTATATTTTATATTTCTAGTTTTAGATACAAGAGTGATATATTTATACAAATAGGATGATTACTCAGTAGATTATAAGCTTTGTAATGATACCTTACAAGAGACCTTTTGCATGAAGCATATTCCAGTTACATACTTACTTATTATCATGTTTTTATAAAACTATTCCAATTACATTATATTTACTTATTATTATGTTTTTACAAAATCATATATACTGCACAACGTTACACCCTCCTCCTGAACTTACTGCCAGAGACTTGGACACTGACCATGGCGGAGGCAGTATACCTAAAATTCGTTTTTGGGCTCCCCTATGGGGCAGACACTCCTGTGTCCCCCAAAAGGGAAAGAGACCCTGATCCAGCTGTAGGCTTACAGCTACCAGCTATGACAGACCTTTTACTGGCCAGCAAAATCCCCCCCCCCTTTTACTCAGGTTGGGTTTGCTTTCAGCTAGAGTTCTTGGGGTTTGTTCCCACCGCAGCAGTCACCAGGACCCCAATTTTCAGCTCCAGGATACATGTTTCTGTGCCCCTCTTCCACTCCATTACAGCCAGTTCATGCTTCTGGGTCTTAATTGCTTTGTCTCTTAAGTTCAGGCTGGTGGGCAGCTTTTTCTTTTTCCAGGTCAGCCTTTTCCCGGGCAAATTGTACATCAATTTTCATTTGTCTTCCCTTGAGACCATCACTTGATGAGCTGGGATACCACAGAGAACCCCCTCCTGCCAGAACAGGCACCCCTCCACTCCTGTCTTGCTAGTTAGACACTCCAGTCAACTTCAGCACAGACAGAGGTTGGGCCACACCCATCTGCCGTTCACTGAAACTGAGATGCACTCAGCTCAGGGGCTTCTTAGTTAACAGAGACTTTCCCAGCATCCAGTGTTCAGTCTTTCTGGGCAATTTGCAACTTGTGTAGTTTTAGCTTTTTTTGATTTTGATTTTTACTTATTTTGCTTTCTTTTTTGTTCCTACTTCCCTTTCCCGAAATAAGCAAACAGAAAATAACAAACCAGTAACCACTTTGTTTGTTCTCCAGCCACCACACTTAAAACTTACTTAAAATTACTACCAGAATCTTAAAGCAATTAGCTGTGCACAGATCCTGCCGACTACGCCACTGTGACGGGTTGGATTACAGAAACCCCCTTGGGAGCTGCCGCCCGATGTGCAAAGACTACTTCTATTCCTGTTTTTTCGGCCAGCTCAGTGGCTTCAGCACCCTGTCTTGCTGAAGCCAGACACACCCGTCTGCTGCAACACAGACCCAGGGTCTGAATTACCTGCCCCCAAGCTGCAGGTTTACCTGAAAACAGCTCACAGATGTGTGCTTGTCTTTAGCACTTAGTTGCCCAACTCCCAATGGGGTCTAAACCCAAATAAATTCTTTTTACCCTGTATAAAGCTTATACAGGGTGAACTCATAAATTGTTTGCCCTCTATAACACTGATAGAGAGAGATGCACAGTTGTTTGCTCCCCCAGGTATTAATACATACTCTGAGTTAATTAATAAGTAGAAAGTGATTTTATTAAATACAGAAAGTAGGATTTAAGTGATTCCAAGTAGTAACAGACAGAACAAAGTAAGTTACCCAGCAAAATAAAATAAAATGCGCAAATCTATGTCTAATCAAACTGAATACAGATAATCTCACCCTCAGAGATGCTTCAGTAAGTTTTTTCTCAGACTGGACACCTTCCAGGCCTGGGCACAATTCTTTCCCCTGGTACAGCTCTTGTTCCAGCTCAGGTGATAGCTAGGGGATTCTTCATGATGGCTCCTCTCCCCCTCTGTTCTCTTCCACCCCTTTATATATCTTTTGCATAAGGCGGGAATCCTTTGTCCCTCTGGGTTCCCCCACCCCTCACTGGAAAAGCACCAGGTTAAAGATGGATTCCAGTTTAGGTGACATGATCACATGTCACTGCAAGACTTCATTACTTACTTGCCAGCACACACATCTACAGGAAGACTCACAGGTAAAGCACAGCCATCTGCAGACAATGGCTCTGGTTAATGGGAGTCATCAAGATTCCAAACCACCATTAATGGCCCACACTTTGCATAATTACAATAGGCCCTCAGAGTTATATTTTATATTTCTAGTTTTAGATACAAGAGTGGTATATTTATACAAATAGGATGATCACTCAGTAGATTATAAGCTTTGTAATGATACCTTACAAGAGACCTTTTGCATGAAGCATATTCCAGTTACATTATACTTACTTATTATCATGTTTTTATAAAACTATTCCAATTACATTATATTTACTTATTATTATGTTTTTACAAAATCATATAGACTGCACAACGTTACACATATACTCTACTGACACAACGAGAGGAGCATGAATGTCCACTTCCAGAAAGTGAACCGAAGTTAGTTGAAGAAGCACCCCCAGTAGATGAAGTGTTAAGCCTCAGAGAAAAAGAGGTTTGGTTTACAGATGGTAGTTCATACCATGAGAACTCTAAGAAATATACGAGATATGCAGCTGTACAAATTGATGGGGAAACTATTTCTGGTTCAATGAGTATGACTACAGCTCAGGGAGCAGAGGTCAGAGCTCTTAGTGATCTGCTTAAGCAGAAAAATAATGTTGCAGACTGTCTTTATGTCTATATGGATTCAGATTTTGTGGAACAAGGACTGTAATACTGGATTGGGATTTGGAAAAAGAATCCTTGGGAAACACCTGAGGGGAAAAATTTGGTCCAAAAGGAGGATTGTAAATCTACCTATGATTGGTTGAAAAGACACCCAGGAAAATTAAGAGTAAGACATATTAAAGGTCATCAAAAACGAGAAGGGAATGAAAAATATTGGAATGATAAAGTGGATGCTTTAGCTAAATTAGCAGCAAACGAACCTTTGGGAGTTATGGGAGTTACTAGAGCTCAAGCCATAAAAGAGGAGGTTAAACCTGAGGAAAGGTGGGGAAACTGGAATATACAAGGTGGATATGTGGTGAATAAGAAAACAGGAGAGGTAAAGTGGGTACCTGACAAACTTCAAAGAGAAGAGATTATTAACCTATGTCACTCTGTGGCCCACCAAGGAATAGAGAATACTCTCTTTAAGGTAAAATAGATTGAATATGGCCTAAGGTGCGAAAGGATGTAGAAAACGTGTTAAAAACTTCATAAGATGTGCATCAGATTAGAATAGATCACTGAATTCGGGACCCTTGTTGCACCAAAGAATTGTGGGGCCAAGGAATAGACTACAGTTTGATTACATTGATAAACTGCCTAAGACCCAAAGGAGGAATTAGTATTTACTAGTGATAGTAGATTCCTTTTCTGGATGGGTGGAGGCGATTCCCACCAGAAACCATACTGCAGTGACCACTGCCAAAAACTTGTGGGAAGAAGTGTTTAGTAGATATGGAACTCCAAAAGTAATTGATTCAGATAATTTTGTAGCAGAAGTAATTAAAAGTGTATTAAAAGCTTTAGGAATAAAGCAACAACTACATATTCCCTGTCATCCTCAATTGTCAGGGATAGTAGAAAGAAACTGGCAAAGTTTGGGATGATAGATTGCCAATGGCGTTGGCAGCCGTCTGAAGTAGTGATCGATTGGGAACTGGCTACCAGCCTATCAAATTCTCCTTGGAAGTCCTATGAGATTGTGGAGCCCTTTATTGTAAGCCGAAGAAGAAGAGGAGGAGGAGGTATCAGTTACCCAATGGATAAGGGAGTTACTGATAGAATTTAAGAAAATGGAATTTAAACTGACTGACGCCATTGAAAAAGCAAGAAATTATGTGGATTCTCTTGTGGCTCAGAACAGTAAATTATGGAAATTGGAGATAGAGTAATGTATTTGAAATTAATATCTAAAAATCATGTCCTGGAGTCTAGATGGGTTGGACCATTTTCCATCATGAATAAAATTTCACCTACTGTAATGCAGATTAACAAGGGGGAAAAGGGAAAGTGGCTCCACACATCACAATTCAAGTTATGCACTAAAGATTAAATAATGTTCTGTTCTTTTTCTTTTAGTTTATTTTAGAGAGGGAAAGGAATGCCCAATTGCACCAGAGATTATCCTGTACGGACCTTGGATTTGGAGTGTGGATACGGTGCTACAATTTTTGTAACTGGCTTATTGTTTATGCTTACTTTGCTTTGCATTTTGTGCTGCTTAGAAGAATTGTGTTGTGTGTGTTATATTTTAGGAAGAAAAAAAATAGTACCGGAGCTCGAGCGAAGATAGACGAGGTTAGTGTAAGTATTTAGAATAATAGGGCCGGAAGCATCAGACATTATTCCTATGGAATAATGGCCATGGCTTCAATATTGAGGATCCTCATAATTCAAAAAAGGTAGAAATATGGTTTTTGGCTTTTATGTTTTTTGAATATTTGGGGAAATTTAGGGGTACATGGATATACATGTGGGAGCACCTCTAGGATGGAGGTATGGATCAAAGGAAATAATACATTTGACTATTTGTGCCATAATCATATCATAATAATATTACTACGAAGAATATGGGGCATAATGCCACATGGCAGTTTGGCCTAGGGAGGCCACTTGTCTGGATTCACACCAGATAGTCCTCTTTTTGGCTGGTTTGTCTCCCATCTGGTAGTGGATTTTCTGGTATCAGATGGGAGACCCCATTTTGGAGAGTGCACTTCTCTGCCCCACCAGTATGACTTTGTACACCTGCTACATCCCAGGTCAGGCCCATGGGAGCGGGACGCTCCCGAAAATGGCATCCTCCATGCAGTGTGACCTTGCGCCAGGGGTGAAAGTAATATTAAACACTTACCAGTAAGGGGGCCTGGTTGCCACTGGGCTGAAGGAGTGGGACCTCAGGCAGAAGGGCAGAGCTGGGGGTCAGCCTCCCAGAGCCAGCCCATCTGTGCTGCCTAGCCCGCACTGCTCGGGGCTCTGGTGGTGATTTAAAAGGGCCCGGGGCTCCGGCTGCTGCTGCGGTAGAGGCAGCAGATGGGAGCCCCGGGCCCTTTAAAATGCTGGCCCCGGGGCAGCTGCCACTTTTTCCCCCCTGTCGGCGGCCCCAGGGGAAGAGGCAGCGCTTTAAGGAGGGTCCTTTGCCGCAGCAGCGCTTTAATGTCAGCTGCATACAGTCCAGTACCGGCTTCTTCCCGATACACCATACCGGCCTGTACTGGCCTACATTCACCCCTGCCTTGCACACAGCATGCGGACAAACTCATGCTGGCAGGGGAAGGGTCATGAAGGCAGGGGTGTGCACATGCCATTCCCAGAAGTGCCGTGATGTCTGCTATTCCAGGAATGTGTGAGTAGAGCCCGTAGCTTGGCTCAACCTGTAAGTAAATCAAGCTTGGTTGCACAGAGTTCTCCAACTGTCCAAGGAAGACAGATGATCATTGCTGGAGATTCAATACTCCAAAGAATCAAAAGAACGTTCTACAACAGATAGGAGGACAACAGGGCAGTGCGCTGCCCTCCCAAAGCCAAGACACAAGACATAACTCTAAGATTGGACAGGCTTCGGAAGTCGACAGACTTTGGTGATCCATTCGTCATTGTTCATATTGGCATTTATGTCACTGCGTTGCCAGATATCTCAGAGATAGTAGATGACGTCTGGGCACTTGCAAGTGTGCTGAAGAGGAAGAATGTCCAAGCCATCTTCAAAGACATCCTTCCTGTTCCATGAGTAAAGGAAGAGAGAATGCAGAAGTTTATGGAAATGAATTGCTGGCTAGGTAAGTGATGGAGGATTTTGGTTTTGTAGAACAATGGTCAACCTTCTGTGGGGAGCGGGGGCTATATTGTGTGGATGGCCTCCACCTCAGTAGAAAGGGGACCACTCTCCTCGGGGAGAGGCTGGCTAGAGTTGGATTTGGCCGGGATATATTTGGCCTGCTGGGGGCCCCATAGTCCTCCTGCAACCCAGTGCCCCCCAGCCCCAAGAAACAGCGGGCTGAGAGGAGAAAAGCAGTTAAGGTGAGTCCTCCAAGCTTCCCTAGATAGGAGTCTCTGGAGCAGCCATTTTGGAAACAACAGAGACTTGGTCCTCCAAGTGTTAGAAGGGGAGAAACAGCCAGTCAGGGACCAGCTGGCCGAGATAAATGGAGTTCCTGGCCTTCGCGGTTCAGTTCCAGGCTGACAGCAGAGGAGTGCAGAAGGGGGCTCCTCTCTGGCCAAAGGAGCCTGACAATCAAACAGAGTTTATGGTTGGCTAACCTTACATAGTTGGGAATGCAGAGAGAGTAGAACCTGAGGACGCTGGCCCTGAGACAGGTCTGGAGATAATAGGGCCCAGCAGGAAGAGTCCCAGGGACAATAGCAGTGAAGAATTGAAGTGAGCAGTGTGTGGCTGCTGTTCATAGGGTCCCTGCGTTGGAACCCGGAGGAGTGGGCGGGCCTGGGTTCCCCTACCGGCCACAGGTAAAGTGGCATAAACCCCAAGAATGGGATTGGGTTTATTTGGGAGCCAAAACAAAGGGCTGAATTTAAAAGACCCAGAGCTTGGCTGAAGACCCTAGCAAGGGCAAAGAGACTGGTTATTTGTTGCACTCTTTAATAACCTGGATGGGGATCATTTGGACTTCCTGTGTTGGCTGGAGGGCCAAGCCACTGAAGATCAGCCAAGGTTGGTCAGCAGTCTGCAGGGGGCACTGAGGGCAAGAAAAAGGACAGTGGTACCACATCCCACAGCTCAGAGGCACTCAAGAGGTTAGTGCCCCTTTAAAGGGCTAAACCAATAGCAAAAGGGGAGGATAAAAAGAGGGAAGATATGAGCACAGCACAAAATCAAGAGGTTGAGAACAAAATTAATCATGGAACCAAAGGACATGAAGAGAAGGAATTCTTGAATTTCCTATATACCAATGCTAGGAGCCTAGGTAACAAACAAGGAATTGGAATTGCTCGTTTATTAGCATAAATTGGATCCAGTTGGTATTACTGAAACCTGGTGGGATGATTCCCATGATTGGAATGTTAAAATCAATGGTTATAACCTCTTTAGGAAGGATCTTGAATGCTTGTGGATTAATGTCCTAACAGATAAAGCACAAGCTCGCGTATTAGTTGGTGTCTGTACAGATCATCAGATAACAGGAGGGAATAGGATGACCAACTTCTAATGTCCCTATCTGTAATGAGCAGGAGAAAATGCTGCATGATCATGGGGGACTTCAGTTTGAGTGACACATACAGGAAGTCTCATGCTGCCGGTAGTAAAACATCCTTGGCATTTCTAAACATCATAGATAGGGTTCCCTGTCCATGACTGTCATAAACAGACAGTTAAGGGTTAATGCCTCTTTTACCTGTAAAGGGTTAAGAAGTTCACCTAGCCTAGCTGACACCTGACCAGAGGAACCAATGCGGGGACAAGATGTTTCAAAAGGAAGGAGGGAAGTTCCTTTGTTTTAGTCCAGTTTCAGTTCTGGCCGGAGAGGAAAAGGAATCAGGAATCAAACAGGGTAGTGAGTATTTAGTGAAGGAATTAGCTTATGTTTATTTTCTTTTGTAACTTGTCTTGTGCATTAGGGGAATAATCAAATTGGCTATTCTTTTGTGTAACTCAGGGTTTTGCCCATGGGAACATCCTCTGTGTTTTAAATCTGTTGTCTGTGAGATCAGCTTGTATGCTATCTCCCAGAGGGTTTTCTTTTACCTGTCTTTTCTTTAATTAAAAGCCTTCTTTTTAAGAACCTGATTGATTTTTCCTTGTTTTAAGATCCAAGGGGGTTAGATCTGGACTCACCAGGAATTGGTGGGGGAAAGGAGGAGAGGTGGTTAATTCCTCCTTGTTTTAAGATCAAAGGGTTTGGATCGGTGTTCACCATGGAATTGGTGGAGAAGTCTCTCAAGGCTACCCAGGGAAGAGTTATAGTAAGTGGGAGGGAAAGATTTTGGGGGAGAAGACAGAGTTTCCCAAATGACTCAAATATTTGGGTGGTGGCAGCATACTGATCTAAGCTGGTAATTAAGCTTAGGGGTTCTCGTGCAGGTCCCCACATCTGTACCCTAAAGTTCAGAGTGGGGGTGAAACCTATGACAGTGACTTTCCACGATCTCCATGAATTCTGCAGTGGCCAGTGTCCAAGCAGCTGGCTCCAGGGTCAGCTGGTCAGGTGGTCCTGGGAACAGCCAAACTGGTGGCTGCTGGAGAGGCCCCGCAGCCAGCCACTTGGGCGGCCCCACAGCCAGCTGCACCAGCTACTTCTGGAGTGGCTTGAGGCCACTGATTGAGTGACCCCAGGCAGCTGGCCTCGGGAACCGCCTGAGCAGCGGCCAGTGCGGCTGGCCCCGGGAACCAACTGAACAGCGGTCCCAGGGGTTGCCGGAGCCGCCACTGCTTGGCAGCCCCCAGCAGTGCTCCTGGGATGGCCCCCCACAGTTGGTGCTGCTGGGGCAGCCAGTGCTGCCACTTTTCAGCATCCCCCAGCAGCTAGTGCTGCTGACACTTCCCCCCACTCAAGGAGCAGTTGCCCCCGGGGTGCCCCACCCACCACTGCCCCCGACCCCAAGATTTAGTCAGGGATATAAGACCAAGAACCAAACTCTGCCCTCGAAGACACACAAGCAACTCCACTGCCTTCAATGGGAGCTGAGTGAGTGCATATAACGGCAGAACAGCCACCTAAAGATGGTGATAGGTGATTTGGGAGCCTCACCAGTGCCGAATAGAGGGGAATAATCACTTCTCTTGATCTACTGGAAATGCTCCTACTAATGCAGCCCAATATGCCATTGGCCTCCTTGGCAACAAGGGCACACTGCTGACTCATATCCAGCTTCTCGTCCACTGTAATCCCCAGGTCCTTTTCTGCATAACTGCTACTTAGCCACTCGGTCCCCAGCCTGTAGCTGTGCATGGGATTCTTTCATCCAAAGTGCAGGACTCTGCACTTGTCCTTGTTGAATCTCATCAGATTTCTTTTGGTCCAATCCTCCAATTTGTCTAGGTCACTCTGGACCCTATCCCTACCCTCCAGTGTATCTACCTCTCCCCCCAGCTTAGTGTCATCTGCGAACTTGGTGAGGGGGCAATCCATCCCATCATCCAGATCATTAATAAAGATGTTGAACAAAACCGGCCCCACGACTGATCCCTGGGGTACTCTGCTTGATACCGGCTGCCAACTAGACATTGAGCCATTGATCACTACCCGTTGAGCCCAACTATCTAGCCAGCTTTCTATTGTCCATTCATCCAATCCATACTTTTTTAACTTGCTGGCAAGAAAACTGTGGGAGACCGTATCAAAAGCTTTGCTAAAGTCAAGATATATCACGTCCACTGCTTTCCCCATATCCACAGAGCCAATTCTCTCATCATACAAGGCAAACAGGTTGGTCAGGAATGACTTGCCCTTGGTGAATCCATGTTGACTGTTCCTGATCACCTTCCTCTCCTCCAAGTGCTTCAAAATGGCTTTCTTGAGGGCCTGCTCCATGATTTTTCCAGGGACTGAGGTGAGACTGACCGGTCTGTAGTTCCCCGGGATCTACTTCTTCCCTTTTTTAAAGATGGGCACTACATACTCTCTGGTTTCTTTCAGCTGCACAAACGGTGCTTAGAGAGTGAACACTGCCCCTAAACTCTTAACTAGCGGGTGTGGACGAGCCCCTGGCAGGGATACAGCGGGTCTAGTGAGCTCCACTGCCCCTCAGTCGCTGGCATATGTTCCCAAAATCCCTGAGAAGTCAAGAGGGTGTCCAGGTTGGTGTAGAATGTCCCCTTAGTTCTTCAGCTGTTCATTTCCCCTTGTGGGACCAAGATGCCGGTGCCAGAAGCTTCCAGTTGGAAGAGTGATTGTGACTCCAGTTATTGGTGAGAAACTGACATTTTTCTGGCCATGAAGCCTTCTGCTAAACCCACCTGCCAGCCTGTCTAGTGTGTCCAGGAATAGTACAGGATCCCATCAGGTGAGGTGCTGGCAGAGGCTGCTCTAGGTACATGCAATGTAGGCAGCTGTCTATGGTGGCAGACTTCTGGGCAGCTGCCTACAGTGGCAAATTTAGCCTGGCTGCCCCCAGTCTCATAGACTCATAGACTTTAAGGTCAGAAGGGACCATTATGATCAACTAGTCTGACCTCCTGCCCAACGCAGGCCACAGAATCTCACCCACCCACTCCTGTAACAAACCCCTATCCTATGCCCGAGTTATTGAAGTCCTCAAATCGTGGTTTAAAGACCTCAAGGTGCAGAGAATCCTCCAGCAAGTGACCCGTGCCCCACGCTGCAGAGGAAGGCGAAAAACCTCCAGGGCCTCTGCCAATCTGCCCTGGAGGAAAATTCCTTCCCGACCCCAAATATGGCGATCAGCTAAACCCTGAGCATGTGGGCAAGACTCACCAGCCAGCACCCAGGAAAGAATTCTCTGTAGTAACTCAGATCCCACCCCATCTAACATCCCATCACAGACCATTGGGCATATTTACCTGCCAATAATCAAAGATCAATTAATTGCCAAAATTAGGCTATTCCATCATACCATCCCCTCCATAAACTTATCAAGCTTAGTCTTGAAGCCAGATATGTCTTTTGCCCCCACTACTCCCCTTGGAAGGCTGTTCCAGAACTTCACTCCTCTAATGGTTAGAAACCTTCGTCTAATTTCAAGTCTAAACTTCCTAATGTCCAGTTTATATCCATTTGTTCTTGTGTCCACATTGGTACTAAGCTTAAATAATTCCTCTCCCTCCCTGATATTTATCCCTCTGATATATTTATAAAGAGCAATCATATCTCCCCTCAGCCTTCTTTTGGTTAGGCTAAACAAGCCAAGCTCTTTGAGTCTCCTTTCATAAGACAGGTTTTCCATTCCTCGGATCATCCTAGTAGCCCTTCTCTGTACCTGTTCCAGTTTGAATTCATCCTTCTTAAACATGGGAGACCAGAACTGCACACAATATTCCAGATGAGGTCTCACCAGTGCCTTGTATAACGGTACTAACACCTCCTTATCTTTACTGGAAATACCTCGCCTGATGCATCCCAAGACCGCATTAGCTTTTTTAACGGCCATATCACATTGGCGGCTCATAGTCATCCTGTGATCAACCAATACTCCGAGGTCCTTCTCCTCCTCTGTTACTTCCAACTGATGTGTCCCCAATTTATAACCAAAATTCTTGTTATTAATCCCTAAATGCATGACCTTGCACTTTTCACTATTAAATTTCATCCTATTACTATTACTCCAGTTTACA
The DNA here is from genome assembly GCA_003942145.1 of Platysternon megacephalum. NCBI lineage: Eukaryota > Metazoa > Chordata > Testudines > Platysternidae > Platysternon > Platysternon megacephalum. The sequence goes on along the minus strand of QXTE01000545.1, from coordinate 155,681 downwards.
AGGTCATCCAGATCTTCCTGTATGATATCCCGGTCCTTCTCTGTATTAGCAATACCTCCCAGCTTTGTGTCATCCGCAAACAGTCATGCAAGACCACAATGCCACTCACTGGAATTTGGCACTGCCACCCTTTACATCATGATGTAGGAGTGACTGGGCCAAATCTGCCACCCCAGGCCTCTGAGGAGGGGGATGGTACACCGAACGTTTGCCTAGGGTGGCAGATTGTCGTGAGCAGCCTCTGGGAGAGAAGTGCTGATTTCAACATGTTCTGATAAAAGTCAATGGGAGTTGAGCAATCTCAGAGCCAGGAAGCGTAATGACCACAAACTGGAAACACAGAGATTCTGCACTGATCTGCAAAGGAAATGGGTGGGCCACATCCCTGATCTGGCAATTCTGAGAATTGGAAGTGTGACCACAGGCATCCGTTCCCCTGGAAAGGCATGATGACGGTTCCTATCAATATAAACTGCACCTACGGCAAGAAGCAGAACACAGACATCCGCAGTCATGCACCCGGACAGCTCCTACCACAAATGGGACAACTCAGAGCAGGTGGAACTGACATTGCAGGGAGCGAGCAGCGCACCTGGGAGAGGCGGTAAAGGTGAGCTGGCCTGAGGAAGGGTGTTCTTGTGATTAAGGAGCTGCCCTGGGAGTCAGGAGGACTTTGTCCAATTCCTGGCTTCGCTAATTTAAGGTTAGCCGGTGCCCACACTCAGGAGCATTTCTCTCTCTCTCCCAATTAGTGTCTTGGTTAAGTCTGGACATTCCCATCATCCTCATAAACTCCTTTCTTATCATGGGGCAAACTCATTCTGGGTCACTCCAGTGTCTTCAGTGTTGCTATTCCAGGGATGAAACTGGTCCTGTGAGCCTGCCCATATCTTCCCGCTAGAGCCTGAGAGGATTCTCATGCTCCCTTTAAGGCAGGAGCTTCTCAATCTGGGGGTCACTCTCCCCTGTCCTTCCCATATTGCCAAGAGGGAGAGGGATTCCCAACATGGAAAATGGAACTCAGGGAAGGCTGAGAACTACCTCAAGGTATTTACCCTACAGTGAATCCCTCCCCTCCCTTTGTCCAGTCATCTTCTCTTTTAGGGAACCATGTTCAGTGCCGGGAGTCTCTCCCCAAGGGAATGTTAGGTGGGGTTGATCCTGCATTGAGAGATCTAACCAGTGTTGCTCCCCACAGCTCTTTGCCTCTCCAACTCCGCCCAACGGAAGGCCATTGTGATCCTGTATGTCCTGCTGGCGATTTGCATTGCAGTGGCCACAGTTCTCATCGTGGTGAACCTTGGGAAATGTAAGTCTCCTGTTCATTTCTACATTGGCCTCAGATCTGACCTGCCAAGAGTGAGGCTGCTCTGACTAGTTTTGGGTGGATTTTAGCAGTGGGGCACAAAATTGGGCTGATAATGGAGGCTCAGTTGCAACCTTAATTATGGAGCAGTTGCCATTGATAGGTAACTTTCACTCACCCCTGAGTTAATGTGACCGGATTTTCAAAGAGGTGGGATTTGTCCTTAGCTTTCTATGAGACTTATGCTCATAAATCTCAGAAAAATCTCACCCAAAATCAGTAACTGGGCCATGTTTGTGGTGATATTTTGAAGGTTGTGAAATATTCATACAAAAATGTTCTTTTTTCAATGGTGTGCTGGGGTCAGTGCAAAGGGCTGGCTGCGGATCCCGCTAGTGGAGAGGGAATGTCTGGCAGTGAGAACAATGCAACGGGCGCATGGCACAGGGCACTGCCACAATTGCCTCTTCCACATTAACACAAGGAGAGCTTCGGACCAACAAATGCATTCCTTTCCTTTTTAACTTTGCAACTAGCTAACCACACACAAACCGAGGCAGGCAGCTTTCTGCTCTGCACTGCAGTCTGCGCCAGGCATTGATCTGTGAAGGCTGAACCTTTTTATTCTCAGCTTTGCTATGCCCCTTTGACCTCTCCGGCCACATTTCGTAGCAGCTGCACCGCACATCTTGGGGCCACTGGCAGGTCAGTGTAACATAGAGCAGCCCCAACGCAGCTCTAAATTGTACCGAGGACCAAGCAGGCGTCCAGAATAATGAATCCCTGTGTTGAGCACAGTGTGCCTGTAGCGGAGGATCATAGCTAGCAAGAGGTAATGGACACCAGAAGTCTTGGGTGGTAACTGGGAGGAAAGTGCATTTTGTAGCAGCACTGATGTTCCCACAGATATGGGTTTCCCCTACTGATAAATTTTACTCTGCTATCAAAAGTCTCATGTCTACAGTGTCCCAGGGTCCTGCCGAAGCCCAGCTGGATCGAGATACAATCGGAAGAGATTCCAAGATAAATCTATCAGATCACCAGGATTATCTAGGTGAGGGGATAAAGGAAAAATTTCTATTCCTTGTTGGACTTGGCGGAACTCTTTTGGTCCTTACACCTCAAGGAAGGGAGAGTCAGGCCCATGGGGTCAGTTGCACAGCTGGTGGAAGTTGACGTAGCTCCTTGGAATTCACTGGAGATGAACAGACATACATCTGCTGGGGATCTGACCACAGCTCAGACAGGACTGTAGATTATTGTGGGGAATGAGACAACCACAGGAGGTGGATGCAGCTCTTAGGAGTTGTGGGACAACATTGTCCTCCGCTTAGGATCACTGATTGTGCAATGAGATTTTGTTCTGATGAGGTCACGTTTCTACCAGTGTCTCATTGGCTGAGAGTGTTATCCTGCTGGGGAAGTCTTGGCATAGATGGAATTGGTCTGTCCTAGGACTAGGCATGTGCCTGAGGCTCCCATACACAGCCACTGCTTGCGTGAGTGGGGACAGAGACCTGTGTCCTCCAGGACAGACCCCAGCTCAAATGAAGTAAGGAAGCAGTAATCTGGACAGGGGGAGAAGTGTGGTGGTGGGTCCACAATCATCCAGCAGATGGTCCCTGCAACCCTGTAGATATGTGGGAGTGGGGGATGTTGGGTGGGTGGGGGGGCTCTGGTTCACTCAGCGCTGGTGAGAGATAACAGCTCCCTTAGCCTGCAGGTGGAATTTGGGAATGCTCAGCCTTTCTGGTATCAGGCCGAGCCAGTACAAACATGAGCCGGATTCTGATCTTCGTTATGCTGGTGTCAGTGCTGAGACTAGGGATTTAGATTTCCATAGAAGAGGCCCGTGATGCAGAAGTGGAGCCTGGGCTACCTTATTGTGAGCCTATTGAGGTAAAAATTCCCTCACTGAATCCAACAGTTGGCTTGAAGGAAAATCAATCAGCCCAGGATAGCAGAGGTGCTTAGATAATACAATGGTGGACTCCAGTATCAGAGCATAGATAGGTCGAAGGCTGTGAAAGGGGACAGATAGTGTGTTTGCAGATGGATGGACACATTTCCAGCTGCTGTAAAGGAAGGTCTGAGCCAGCCCAGAAATATCAAACTGTTGATTCCGGTGGCATTTTTCTACCCCCTGCCTGCCCTCACAGAGATAAGGAACCTAACGCACAGTATGTCGAAGGAGCTGGCTGAGGTGAGAAGGGACCATGACAGACTCCAGGAGGTCTTGAGCAGGGTGCAGGAGGAGTTACGGGACGTCACAGGTAAGGGGGCACCAGACAGGGCTTGAAACCAGTGACAGCATTAATCACAAGAAATGCCCAGAGTCAGTGAAAGCCAACAGGGAACAGGGCATTCGACTTTCATGTTCCCAATAGGCTGCTGGCCTGTGCAGCTCCCCGTGCACTGAAACTGACCACATCTCCTAGCTGGGAGTCCCCAGTGGCTGTAGAGCCAGCACAGATGTCTCTCATGCCACACTCCTGCCTGACCATGATTCTATCATCGGTCCCATGCCTTGGGCACCAGAGGTGATGTAGAACCAGCCAGAGACTCAGGGAGCCATAACTCATTCCTGATACCTACCCTACGCACTATGGAAATGGACATAGCTGATAATTTGGCTAAATACATAATGTAGCCTGACAGGGTATGGATACAATACTGTATGTCAGAAGCCACCAGATGGTGCTGTTCTACATCAGCTTGCAAGTTCTCTTTCCAAGCATGTCAGCAGTATTCAGTCTTTGAAGACATGCTTTGTTGTTGGTTTCAGACTGTGATATTTTGGGGGGGCAGCTGTTGCAACTAGCAAGGGAGTTTGCTCCCTGCCTGACACTCTCTAACTAGGTTCAGTTCTTGGGGCAGAGTTGTACCCAGGAAACTGGGGCATCAGCGTCTGGGCTGAGATCCGAGATTGGCCTGTGTTTTGTGTATGGGCGCCTCTTTTCCAGGACTAGTGCACCCAGTGAAAATCAACAAGTTATACTAGTAAAATATTAACTCAGTGATTCATTTTTCAATGGGAAACCGATCTGCCAGGCCCTGCCATCTGCTACCACATGTCAGAGGGGTGACAATGCCATGTAATTTATAAAACCACCACACAGAGGATGAATGTCAAAGTATGAATATTTTTAACAAACTATATGGCAAGCTTTTCAGGAGCGGGCAGGGAAATTTGATGATGAAATTCAAATACTTAATAAATTCTAGAATTTCTTTAACTGCTTATGAGCCCCTGGTGGAAGGAAAAATTATCCAATTTCAGGGAATACGCTAATTCAGTGCAAATTATTTGCTTGAAGCCAATGAGAATGTCAGAAGTAAATAAGGAGTATGGGGACACGGATGAGTTTTTACACTTCAGTTGGACTGCCTTTTGACTCACTGATTCAGGCTTGTCCCATTATTTTACTTCTCACAGAAGTCATCTGCACAAAATGTCCACCTGGCTGGCAGCATTTTGAGAAAAATTGCTACTTCTTTTCAACATCGACTAAATCCTGGCCAGATGCTAAGCAGTTCTGTACCAATGAAGGGTCTCACCTGGTTATTGTTAACACCAAACAGGAACAGGTAAGTCATCCACTTAGATTCCTATTGTGGATCATGCAGAATGGAAGGGATTAAGCACAATGGGCCATATTCTGTTCTGTTACACCAGGGTGAATCTGGAGTTACTCTAGATTTACCCCAGCATAACTGAGATCACGGTCTGGACCATGTTCTCCAGGAATTTAGCAATATCTTTGGATGTAGCTTTCTGTTCAAGAAGAATTGAGGGAACCTGGATACTTAGAGTCATTTGAAAATTGCTGAGTGAGCTTTGTGAACAGAAATCTCAGTGTCAGTTGTGGATGATTCGATATGAATCAAAATTCATGTGTGTGAGGGGGGCAGTTTTAATCCCCTGTGAATCCAAATCACAGAGTGCCATGGGAACCTAAAAACAACATTTGATCGCTACCGACCTGGGCAGAATTTCAGCTGCTGACCCAGAGGTAAAACGCTTTTCACAGCAGCTCACTGCTAAACTAGGGAAGGCCTTTTGATATTCCGGGGAAGACCCCACTTCCTCATCAGGACTTTGCAGAAGGAATCCTGCCCTGACGGAGGATCCACCTTAAGTTTTAAATTGAGCCCGGTGCCTGCTGGGAACAGGACTTTGGGAGACTAGTTGGTGCTGGGAAGATGCCTGTGTAGTGCAGAGGTGGTCAAGGTACTGGTGTTTCCAGAACCTAAATCTCACGAGCAGCACAGCTCATAGCGTGTGTATTTCGCTATCCTGTCCTTGGGCCTGGATTTAAGGCACCCCCAGTAACCGGGGTATAGAATGGACTTAAGTGGGTCTGGAAGATGATTCCTTGGTCCCTGTCCATGGAAGAGATCTGTGGCCATGGGATTGACAAGCCCCAAAAGCACGCCCTCAGGAGCTGTAGGAGGGTTGAAAATTACGCGCAGTCCTCAGGGCACAGCAGTGTAATATTCAGCCTTATTATTGTCACTTATCTGTATTGTGATAGCACGTAGAAACACCAATCAGAGCCCCGTTGTGCTAGGTGCTGTGCACACATCACAAAAAGACAGTCCCAGCCCCAAACAGCTTTACAGGCCAGTGTTTCCCTCCCATTCTGAAGGGGAGATTTGCAGGGCAAAGGGCAGAGATGAGGCATTTGAAGTACTGCTGGTCAGATAATGAGGGTTTTTTTCTCCTGTGGAAAATTTCATTTATTTGGGAAAAAAATTATATACTGCAAATTTTCAACTGAAATCTGAAACATTTCAATTTGGAAATGCTGCTGCAGTGCCTCATGGGAGCTGTAGTTTGGATGCCTCAGGCCTCCATTCTTTAGAGGTCAGGCTACCCAGTCATTCTACATCTCCCGTGATGCACAATGGTCACTCCTCTTGAAGAGAGGAAGTGATGCATCATGGGAGTGCCTGGTGCATCATGGGAAATGTAGGGTGGCAGCCCTAATGTAAAGGGTTGGAAAAACAGGGGGAGGGGTGAGAATCGACAGCTACAGACTCTGCTGGCCACAAACATAAGCCCCATGAAACCCCCTCACCTCCTGCTTGTGATCATGATTCTCTTCTTCACCTGTTTTCCCACATAGACGTTTTTGTCAAACCACATCACTGAGCCCGACGTGTACTGGCTGGGCCTCAGCGACTCAGCGAAGGAAGGGGAGTGGCGCTGGCTGGACGGCAGCCCCCTGTCTGTCAGGCAAGTCCCTCTTTCTTCGGCCTCTTTGGAGAGAGAACTGTCCCTTACAATCAGCTGTGTCTGCTTCATCTCCTGTCCCGCTAAAGAGCCAGACAATTGATACCAATGCAATTGATACTAGAGGGGTCTATGGTCCCCTTTAGTGGCTAAACCACGAAAAGATGGTTATGAGTCTGCTACTGCCTCCATGCTAATGTCATCCAGGGTCAGCACAGAGCAGGGACAGGACCTGGGATGTTCCTGGGGAGCAGAAAGCTGCTTTACCCTGGGGCATTCTGAATGTCATGCTAAGGAAAGATGCTGGGGAGAACAGCAACATGGCCCAGGGGACAGGGCCATGGAGAAGGAGGCAGCACTCCTGGGTTCTAGTCCCAGCCCCATGACTGTGCTTTGCTGGCCGACTGTGAGGCACGTCTCTTCCTGCTCTATGCCTCAGTTTCCTCACCTGTAAAATGCACTGGAAACTGATGTCGTCCAAACTGAGAACAGCTCCGGCTTGAGCAGTGGCTGGGCCAGCTTCCCCCTATTCAGTGGCTAGCACCAACCTGCCATGGCCCTGACCTCCAGGCACCACCTCAAGGAGTGAGTAGGCAGATCAGTCCATGCCCACCTTGACTCTCTCTGCTAAAACTATCAGACCAGTCAGTGCCCATTGGCGTCGGTGACATGGAGACCTGTCCCCTAGAAGCTGGCTCATTTCACACCACCTGCATGGAGGAGGTTTTCGACCCAGAGACACTGTACGCATGTGGACTCTGTTCTGTTGCTAAGACCCACAGCCACACGGGGGATGGGATATGATTGCCAGCAGGGGCAGCCTGTGTAACCCAGGAGCAAGTGGAGCATTTACAGGGCTGCTGGGATACACAGCATCCACCAGTGGGAGTTGCTCTAGGAGCACACTCCTCTAAATCATGTTTCTGCAGTGCAGGCACAGTCAAGCATCGGTCTCTTTGTGCCCTGACTGCCCTCTGTGCTGTGATGGGCAGCCACCCATCCTCTGCCTTCTTCCATCCATCCATCTTCCTCTGACCCACCTACTGCACCACCTGGCCTGCCAACCCCTGCTGTTTGGATGGTGACATTTAAAGGCAGCTAGTGCTGTGTAAAGCAGCTGGCATCCACCAGGGTCCTTCCATCCAAAGTTATTGCTACCCCACCTCCCTTTTAGAACTTCCATACCCACCTCTAATTCCATGGGGCTTCGGTTTCCTTCTCAGGTTCTGGGGGCCCGGGGAACCCAACGATGTTGGGCACGAAGGGGAGGACTGTGGCAACCTGCGCTTCGACAGGAACTGGAACGATGCCACCTGCTCCGTGACTCTCTACTGGATCTGCGAACGGCAGTGCTAGCTGAGTCCCTGAATCCACAGCAGGGAGCGCAGGTGTCACACAGCCTGCCCCACATGGGACTGCTCCGGAGCTATCAACTCTCTAAATCAGTGATTCTCAGACTACCGCTCGGAGCTGCAAGAGGCTCTTTAATGTGTCTCCTGCAGCTCTTTGCTTTACATGCTATTAAAACACTGTGATTTAATTATTAGCAGCTCTAAGTTGTTAACCAATCTGGATGCTTTTACAATGTTATTAACCCATTAAGTTATCAACTTGCATTAAGCTACTAACTTATTTGCTGTGAGAATAATAGATATAGATTTAAAACTACATATTTCCCATCACACTGTTTAAATATGAATAGTACTATAGTAAATGAAACAATGAATTCACCCTACTGTGGCTCTTTTGCATAACGGTGATGGCTAATTTGGCTCCTGAGCTGCTGAGGTCCGCGTATCACTGCTCTACATGCTGGGCGGCTATTGCAGCGAGTGGAGATATGGGACAGGATCATGGACAGCAGAGGTGGAGAAGCTGACTGGCATTGGACCGTCTAATCCATTTCTTTCCCGTACAGGTGCCCAGGGCAGGGTTGTTCTTTCCAGGGCTCTAGCATTAAATGTGGCTCCCGCCCTTCCCCAAGAGGTTGCAATTCCCCCGCCTGGTAGATCTCATTGCCAGGCTGTTCTTCCTGACACTGGGCCAGAGTCTGATCTCAGGTGCACTGCTGTAAATGCAGAGGCTGTACTGGCTTCAGGGGAGTCACCCCGAACCGACATCGATGTGAGTGAGATCAGAATTGGGGCCCTTCAGCCTCAAACGTCCTTTTCTTAATTTCATCCCATTGCTCCTCGCCCTGCCCCTGGGTGTCTCTGCTGACAGAAAGGAGGATCTGATGTGTAAGGCACAGGACTGGGACCTGGGTTAAGTTCCAGCTCTGCCACTGACTCCTTCACCTGTCTGGGCCTCAGTTTCCTTCTCTTTAAAATGGAGATAATAACCCTTCCTGTGTCTCTCTTGTCTATTGAGCCTGTGAGCTCTATGGGGCAGGGACTGTCTCATTGTGTGTCAGCACCGCACCCGGCACAATGGGGCTGTGATCTCAGCTGGGGCCTCTATCTGGTCCTACAAGTGCTCCCAAATCACCTTTCTGCATCTTTAGGGGGCTGTTCTGCCGTTAGACGCCCACACTCGGCTCCCATTGAAGGCAGTGGAGTTGCTTGTGTCTAGAAGTGTAGAATTTGGTTCTTTGTGTTATACCCCTCACCTGACTAAATCTTGGGGCGGGGGGCAGTGGTGGGTGGGGCACCCCGGGGGCTGCTGCACCTTGGGTGGGCGGCCAGGGCCATATCACCACTTGCTGGGGGCTGCTGAGCAACGGCTTCTTTGGCCGCCTTCGGGACTGCTACTGGGGGGCAGGAGGGTGGCAGGCTGCTGCTGGGAGGGGGCGGGGCCAGTGGCACCAGCTGCAGGGGCAGCATGAGACTTCTCGCATGTGTCGCTCAAACTGAATTCCCCCATGATCACGCAGATTTTCCCCCTACTCATTACAGACAGGTGCATGAGTAGACAGTCATTCTGTTCCCTCCTGCTATCTGATGGTCTGTAGCAGACACCTTATCTTGCGCCTTATCTGTTACGACATTGATCCACAAGCATTCAAGATCATTTTCAGTGACTTGGAAACAGGTAATGGAATTTTTGACATAGAGTGCAACTCCCCCTCTGCTTTTGCCCACTTTATCCTTCCTAAAGAGGTTATAACCATTGATTTTAACATTCCAATCACGGGAATCATCCCACAAGGTTTCAGTAATACCAACTAGATACAAATTATGCTAATCAATGAGCAATTCCAATCCCTCATTTGTTACCTAGGCTCCTAGCATTGGTATAAAGGCAATTCAAGAATTCCTTCTCTTCATGTCCTCTGGTTCCATGATTAATTTTGTTCTCAGCCGCTTGATTTTGTGCTGTGTTCATATCTTCCCTCTTCTTACCTTCCCCTTTTGCTATTAGTTTAGCCCTTTAAAGGGGCACTAACCTCTTGAGCGCCGGGATGTGGTCCCACTGTCCTTTTTCTTGCTCTTGGTGCCCCCTGCAGGCTGCTGACTGAACTTGGCTGCCCTGCAGTGGCTTGGCCCTCCAGCCAAGTCAGGAAGTCCAAATGATCCCCTTCCAAGGTATTAAAGAGTCCAACAAATAACCAGTCTCTTTGCCCTTGCTAGGGTCTTCATCCAAGCTCTGGGCCTTTTAAATTCAGCCCTTTGTTTCGGCTCCCAAATAAGCCGAATCCCATTCTTGGGGTTTATGCCACTTTACCTGTGGCCGGTAGGGGAACCCAGGCCTGCCCACTACTCCGGGTTCCAACGCAGGGACCCTATGCACAGCAGCCACACACTGCTCACTTCAATTCTTCACTGTTATTGTCCCTGGGACTCTTCCTACTGGGCCCTATTAACTCCAGTCTCAGGGCCAGCGTCCTCAGGTTCTACTCTCTCTGCATTCCCAATTATGTAAGGTTAGCCAACCATAAACTCTGTTTGATTGTCAGGCTCCTTTGGCCAGAGAGGAGCCCCCTTCTGCACTCCTCTGCTGTCAGCCTGGAACTGAACTGCTAAGGGTAGGAACTCCTTTTATCTGGGCCAGCTGGTACCTGACTGGCTGTTGCTCACCCTTCTAGCCCTTGGAGGACCAGGTCTCTGTGGTTTCCAAAAAGGCTGGTCCAGAGACTCCTATCTAGGCAAGCTTGGAGGACTCACCTTCTCTGCTCTTCTCCTCTAAGCCCGCTGTTTCTTGGGACTGGATGGCAGTAGGTTGCAGGAGGGCTACGGGGCCCCGAGTAGGCCCAATAGACCCCATCTCAAACCAAGTCTAGACAGCCCCGAGAAGAGTGGTCCCCCTTCTACTGAGGCGGAGGCTATCCACACTAAACAGCCCTCTCTCCTCACAGAAGGTGGACCATTGTTCTACAACACCACAAACCTCCATCACATACTTAGCCACCAGTTCACGTCCATAATCTTCTGCATTCTGTCTTCCTTGACTCGTGGGACAGGATGAATTTTTTCGAACATGGCTTGGACATTCTTCTTCTTCAGCACTCTTCCAAGTGCCCAGAAGTCATCTACTATCTGTGAGATATCCCGTGGTGCAGTGACATTAATGCCGATATGAACCATCACCAATGGTTGCCTGTTGACGTCCGAAGCCTGTCCAATCTTAGAGTGATACCTTGTGTCTTGGCTCTGGGACGGCAGCGCACTGTCCTTTTGTCCTCCTATCCCTTGCAGAATGTTCTTTCAATTCTTTGGAGTATTGAATCTCCAGCAATGATCATCTGTCTTCCTTGGACGGTTGGAGAACTCTGTGCAACGAAGCTTCATTTTCTTACAGGTTGGGCCAAGCTACGGTGTCTACTAACATGTTCCTGGAATACCAGACTTCCCCGCACTTCTGGGAATGGCATGTGCATACCCCTGCCTTCATTACCTCGCCCCTGCCAGCATGACTTCGTCCACATGGTATGTGCAAGATCACACTGCATGGGAGATGCCTTTTTTGAGAGCGTCCCACTCCCACTGGCTTGATCTTGAGTGTAGCAGGTGTACAAAGTCATACTGGTTGGGCAGAGAAGTGCACTCTCCAAAATGGGGTTTCCCATCTGATACGGGAAAAACCACCCCCAGTTTTTACCACGACTGGATGGGAGACAAACCAGCTAAAAAGATGACCATCTGATGTGAAACCAGAGAAGTGGCCTCCATACGCCAAACTGCCCATTCTCTTGGGCCTGCTGGATCACTCAGGTTCAAGGGGGTTAGGTTCATGATTACAAATTATCAGTGTTGTAATACACTATTCCCTTCGCCATATGTTCTGATAGCCAGTAAAAATCAGGGGCTTGGTCCTCAGCTGCTATAAGTCCATGGAGCTCGATGAAAGTATATGGAGTTACACTGCTTTATACCAGCTAAGTTTCTGGCCCTTCATCCTCAAGATATGCAGATGTGTATGTATCCCTCCCCTCCCCCAGCACTGACCCCAGACATGCAAAGCACACCCTGCAGGACATAGACAAACTCTCCACCCAAACAACCAAAGACATCTGTGGGGAGTATGACCAAGGCTGGGAGTTGGTTGAAGAAGAAACTGTAGATGAGCCGCTGACTAAGAGCTTGTCTATATGGGAAAGTGTTACCACTTATGCCAATGCAGCGATACGGGTCTTGTTATCCCCATCATAGCCCACATATGGACAAACTTATTCTGTTTAGCCTAAACCCCTTCCAAAGTGACATAAAATAAACTGAATAAAGGTCACTCTAATGCTGGACTAAGAGAATCCACACGAGGGGTTAACCTAGGATAAGAAGGTCAATTTAAATTCACAGTTTAGTTCATACCAGTATAATGTAGAAAAGGCCTAAGAGTGACCACAAGGGAGCCAGATCTCCCACTGATATAAAACAGCATCTTTGCATTGGAGTCAATGGGGCCAGATCCCCAGCTGTGAAAATCAGCATCACTCCATTGGGGTCAATACACCCATTTACACCAGCTAAGGATCTGGCCCTATGTAATAAACTTCCACACACTGAAGAATGGACCTGTGCCCAGAACTAGCTCTGGGACTAGGAAGAGGGAAATTAATTAGAATGAGGAAGCTCATCAGAAATGACCCTAATGTTTAAATTGAGGAAACTCTGTGCAGAGGCTGCTGGAACCAAACCATGGAGCCCCACAGAAGGCAAAGCCCAGACAACCAGGCACAGTGAGGCTCCCTGCTTATCCCCAGCTGAGCTTCATATCCCCCGGTCGCCACAGCCCCTGCACCGTCCATGCTACTGGTTTTGTTTGCCATTGTACAGTCATCCGTGCCCTCACCCCGCCCACGTCCCTGGCCTTGTCTGCCCTTGTCCAATAACTCCGCCTGTTGGTCTATGTCCCAACCTAATCTCCCCTTTGTACAGTCATCTGCACCCACAACCCCACCCATTTCCTCAGTCTTATCTGCCCTCTGTACAATTGCCCCATGACTCCTTCTTGGCCCATGTCCCAGCTTTGTCTGCAGCTGGTACAGCCACGGCTGTGCCCCCTTCCAGGCAGGCGCCTATGCATGGTACGACCTCCCACAGCCAATCCCACAGGCTCCAACCCTGTGCACACTTCAGTCCCTCTCTGCTGGGCTGCCTCTACTGAATCTTGCTGATCGGCATTTGGCTGTTCCCCTTCCCTGGCTCCTGTCTGTCTCTCTGTCCATCCTTAGCCTGTGAGTTCCTCAGGGCAACAACTGTCCCTTCTTGCATCTCTGGAAAGCACCTAGCACATGTCACCAAAATTTACACAGCACAGAATTAGTCAGGGGAACTCATTGACGCTGGATGTCAGTGCGGCCGAGGGTGAAGGGCCTAATTATGATTTCCAAACGGGCGCCCCTTACACATTCCTCTGAAGCGGTGATAGTTGCCACTGTCTGAGATGGGATACCAGGCATGGGCGGTGGGGGAACCAAGGGCTTGAGAGGATAGCCCCCAGGCTGGCCCACTACTTCTTACCGAGGGCCAGCCCCTCCCGCCCCTCCTGCCCCTCTTTCTCCGTGGAAGCCCAGAGGGCCCCCTCATGTCTGCCAGCTCTCCCCACCCCCATCCCCAGGCCACCCAAGCGCATTCAGCCCCCGTTCCCCAGCCCCAAAGCACTGGGCGGGCAGGTGGCGCATGACCTCCAGCTCCGGAGCACTGGGTGAGCACCCCTTAGCCCCGGAGCGCTGGGCGGCTTGACCCCCAGCACCATGAGTCCCGGAGCGCCAGGCACTGCTGACCCAGCCCCAGCACCCCCAGCTCCCCCTCCCAGCACAGGGTGGGCAGCGCCAGCACCTCAATCAGTGGAGTGCTGGGCACTGTGGCCCCAATGCCCAGGGGCCCCTCAGCTCTGGGCGGCCCTAGCCACCCCAAGTTCCGGCCATCCTAGCCCGAGCCCCAGCCCCAGGAAGCTTCCTGGAAGAAGGAGCAGCCTGCCTGGGCTGGGGCCAAGGGGAAGTGGCAAGCAGGAGGGGGCCTCAGGATGCAGCGTGGGTGGGGCCATGAGGGGCTATTTGGAGAGGCAGAGCCTTCCCAGGCCTACGATACACTCTGCCAATCATACCAGGCTAGATAGGCTCCCTGCTCTTGATCCAATCTGGTGATTCCTATGTGCCAATAGATCAAAACCAAGACCATGAATTGCACTAGGAATACAGAATAAAGATGGTTACAGTAGTTAGGGCCCAGTGGGGGAAACATGTTCAACTCCCTGCTCTACCAGTGACCACCTGTGTGACCCACCCCTCCGGGTCTCAGCTCCTCAACTGTAAAGTGGGGCTGAAACCTCTTCCTTAATATACATAGCGGTTGGAAGCCTAAACAGGTTCAAGTCAGTGAGGGCTAATATATGTAATGCACCCTGGGAAAGACTGGGACAAGAAACTACCAGTAATTTTTATGGCTTTGATATCATCTGTTGCCACACATGGGTACACCCCACACAAAGTGATGATGGGTAGGACCATGAAAATACCCGAACAATGGTGGTTGGGAAGGGGGGTTACCACCTGATAACTACCAGCCTAGAGTGTTAATGGACCATTTTATGAATATGCTACTAAGTACCATCAGTACGGTCCAAAGGCAATTGGCGATTCAGTTAAAGAGCAACACCAGGTATATGGACAAACGGCTAGGTGATGTGCTTAGACCTAAAGAGTGGGACATAGGTAACAAAGTTGTATATCGGTTTTATTCAGACAAAACCCATGCCTTAAGTCTTAAGTGGGTGGATCCAGTAACCATAAGAATGAATGTGTTTACCTCCTCTGAATCTTACATTGTCAGTTTAAAATGTTATAACACTAAAAATAGTGGCAAGACTCAATGTAAATAATTTCTGTGAAAAAGGAAATGTAACTTTCCATGCAAGCTGTTATGGCAAACTAAATATAAATGTTCAGCTGAAAGATACAGGTACATGGACTATGACAAGTCTATATGGAGTTCCGGAGGTAACTGAGGTACTGGTTGTACCCGAGCCATACATAGTCATGTGGGACCTGTAATAATAAAGCAGGATATTGAATGATTAATAGTTCATAGGACAGGTTCAACAGGAGTAAAGAAAGTCAAAATGCTGTTGCAGTTGACCATGGCAAATGCTCAAGCCAGTGGTTTACCATTCACCATTCCATCAGTAATGGGATGGAATGCTTGGATTCACAGTGTAATACCTAAGAAGCCAAAGGTGAAAGCTCACAAACGGGACACATTGGCCACTGTATTGGGAGGTGTCGGGACTGGCTTAGGGGTATCAAATACTATTGATGAAACCGTGTTAGCCAGCAAAATTGGAGCCTTAGGTCAGGATGTGGCATCCCTGTCCAATCCATTGGGAATGTCTCTTAACCAACTAAGTACCATGGAATATGATATTGTCGGGGTACTGCCAGGATAGCAAAGAGTTGCAAGAACAGGTTCACATGCCCATTATTAATACTATAGACACTTTGCAAGCAATCATCTCCAAGGCCTTTGCTTGTGCCCAAGCTCAGAGTTGGTTCCTGGATGTGGCCAAAGATATCATTCGAGATGGCCTTAATGGCATCATCCCTGTTGAGCTTAGAAAAATATTGTGGGAAAATACGACCACTGATTTTGAACAACACCACCAGGAAAATGGTCAATTTTTCCTATTATCACAATAATCAGATTATCACTGCATATGTACTTACCATCGTGACACTCAGGAAGAGTGGATTTATTCACTGATTCCCCTTGACTTGAACCTCAATAATTCGGTGCTGAATCCTGTGGAGTACCAATAGGTACACAAACAAAAGAACAATGATTATAATGCTGTCAACTTAAATTCATGTGTGTTAGAAAAAGGAATAGGATATTCTTGAGGGTCAGGAGTGATAGAAGAGGCTCACATATGTTTAAGTCCTGTAGAGGGTTGTAGTGGTGGGACACCCGCTTCTGCTCTGAAGGGCTTGAAATCAGCCCTGAAAGAGGGCTGCAGTGGTGCAGCTCTAAAAGCTGGGCTGATTGGGGAAGTGGCCGCAGCTGGGCCACACCCCAATCAGGCCACAGCTGGCCTGTAGAAAAAGGCTGGGAGCCAGGAGCTCAGTAGTCTCTCTGTGTTCAGAGAGAGAAGGGCCTGGCTGCAGGGAGCTTAACCAAGTGCCTAGAGTGGAGCAGGGCTGGGGAAAGGCCAAGGGAGCCAGGGAGCTCCAGCCTAGGAAAGCCCCAGGCTGCAGGCCTAGGGTAAGGCCAACAGGGCACTTGGGTTGCAGGAGGCAGCCCATGGGTAGGCAGAGGCAGCAGGTCCAGACCCCCCTTGCCTGTGATGAGTGGCTGATACACTGCAGTCTGCCCCAGTGAACAGTGGCTAAGTGGTGACTGGCAGTAGCCAAGACTGAGGTGAGGTGGGGATAGGGGTTGGGGGTTCCCGTGGGAAGGGAGACCCTGAGATTGGGGGTTACTGCCAGAGGGGCAGCACCCCAGAGAAAGGGGCACCAGGATCCAGGAGGGACATGGGGGGCCAAGCGGCCGTGGGATACCGGCCTGCAGAGGGCGCTCCGGCGGCTGGACAAGCTAATTCCCGAGATGACCAGCAGGAGGCGCCGCAGGTGTGAGTCCCGCACCGCTTACAAGGGTAAATGCGATTATCAAGTTTTAGGGAGGCATGGAGCATCCTCATTCACCCTGTAGTGGTGATATTAATTATCCAACTGATTATTATCATCAGCATGATGTTCATGGAGTGTTGAGTAAGGAAAAAACTTGCTACTATCAAGCCATCAAGGAGGGAATTGTTAGGCCATTTTATATATATATATATATATTGCCATTCACCCTCCTTATTGGTCCCTCTCCTTGTTGCCCTGTTGGTGCCACCTAATCCCAGGAAGTCCGCCTAGCGACACTAGGCTATATAAGGACTCTGAGCCATTTGCCAGCCATGCTTGCGCTTCGGTTCCATCGTGAGAGAAGAGAGAAAATCATCCAGTACCTGCTCCTGATACCTACCTGGCTCCCATTGCTGCTGTTATCCTCACTGTTGTCCCATCGTGGTTCCTGTGTTGTCGGCAACCCAGTGATTCCGGGTCCTGTGGATTTTGTGTGGTCCTGTGTGGCTCCCTGGTCCTGGTTTCGGCTTCCTACATTGCCTGTGGAGATAGGTGAAGTAACCTATTTACTTACCATACTTGCAAACCCACGTTGTCTAGTTTTGGGGTCTAGGCTTCATGCCCTTTGGGGGTTAACTACCGTGTTGTTATTTTAAATAAATCCTTTGCTTTGTTTCTTCCTTAATTTGCCTGTAGTGTGTGTTTGATTAGGTAATCACCATAGGTGATAGACCCTAATTCAGGGAAAGAACCTGGGGAAGGGGGTCCTTTAGAAAGATTGTTTCTCACCTCTGCCAAATATTAGTTCTTCAAGTGTTTATTTCCCCTTGTGGGATCAAGATGCTGGTTCCAGAAGCTTCCAGTTGGAAGAGTGAGTGTGACCTCAGTTATTGGTGAGAAACTGACAATTTTCTGGCCATGAAGCCTTCTGCTAATCCCACCTGCCAGCCTGTCTAGTCTGTCCAGGAATAGTACAGGACACAATTAGGTGAGGTGTTGGCAGAGGCTGCTCTAGGTACATGCAATGTAGGCAGCTCTCTATGGTGGCACATTTCTGAGCAGCTGCCTACAGTGGCAAATTTAGCCTGGCCGCCTCCCAGTCACGCAAGACCACACTGCCACTCACTGGAATTTGGCACTGCCGCCCTTTACATCATGATGTAGGAGTGACTGGGCCAAATCTGCCACCTTAGCCCTCTGAGGAGGGCGATGGAAAAAACGGTTACTCACCTTTCGTAACTGTTGTTCTTTGAGATGTGTTGCTCATCTCCATTCCAGTTAGGGCGTGCACACGCCATGTGCACAGTTGTCAGAAAGTCTTTCCCCCTAGCAGCACCTGTCGGGTTTGCTGTGGAGCTCCCTGGAGTGGCGCCTTCATGGTGCTCAATATATGACCCTGCCAACCCGGCGCCTCCTCAGTTCCTTCTTGCCGGTTACTCTGACAGAGGGGAAGGCGGGCGGTTTGGAATGGAGATGAGCAACACATCTCGAAGAACAACAGTTACGAAAGGTGAGTAAGAGTTTTTTCTTCTTAAGTGCTTGCTCATATCGATTCCAATTAGGTGACTCCCAAGCCTTACCTAGGTGGTGGGGTCGGAGTCAAGGAAACACTGATTATAGCACCGCTCTACCGAAAGCCACGTCATCTCTGGCATGCCGGACGATGGCGTGGTGAGAAGTGAAGGTATGCACCGAGGACCAACTTGCTTCCCTGCAGATTTTGTCTGTCATGCATTGTCTGTTGAACCTCGGGCGGTAGGTGCATCTCATGGCAATACCAGAGGACAAGGTAAACACCACGAAGTCCGCAGCTTCCAGTGAGGCCTGTAAAGAGGTCCGTGCCACAGCCTTGCCCTCCTCCACTATAGCTCCAAACTCCTCCCTGAACTCAGTTGGCACCAGCTCCTTGAACTTGAACATCGAGTTCCAGGAGTTGAAGTTATACCAGCTCAGAATTGACTGCTGATTGGCACTCCTGAGCTGGAGCACCCCATGGAGTCCACCTTACGTCCGAACAGGTCCAGGCCTTCGGTCTCCTTGGACCTAGTCACTGGGGCTTGTTGCCCCTGCCTTTCCTTCTCATTTACTGCCACAACCACCAATTAACAAGGTTGCAGGTGTGTAAAGAGGTATTTGTACCCCTTTGATGGCACAAAGTATTTCCTCTCAACACCCTTGGCAGTGGGAGGGATGGAGGCCGGGGTCTGCCAGATGGTCTTGGCATTGCCCTCTAAAGTTTTGATGAGGGGCAGAGCCACCCTTGAAGGACCCTCTGGGGCCAAAATGTCGACCACCGTGTCCTCTGACTCCACCACCTCCTCAGCCTGCAGACCCATATTGCGTGCCACCCATATTGCGAAGAAGGGCCTGGTGGGCGCTGCTGTCTAAGGAAAGCGGTCTGGAGATGGAGGTGCCCTCAACGGCCTCGTCTGGGGAGGAGGACAAGGAGATTAATGCGGGAACAGGCTCCTCCTGTCCCTTCTGCTTATCAGGAACCTCTTGTCCTGTGTCACTGGCTGGACCAGGCTCAGGAGCGGGAGTTGGAGTCAGTTATGAGGGGGCGCGGGGGCACAGCGCCTCCTTGGCACCCCTAGGGGTGGAGTGACTGGCAGAGGCCTTTGGCACCCACGGTCCAGAGATGGCCAATCAGAAGCCTTTAGATTGGGCACCCTGGGCTTGGTGGTACGCCACTGCAGTGGTCCCTGCCACTGTGCAGACCGCGGCCCTGCCCCCACCTCAGAGTGTCCACGGCCTGACCCCAGGGCATCCACAATCCTGCTCTGCGTATGTAGACCCCGCATCTGAGTCCAAAGACCGGCATCGGGTCCGTGAAGGCCAGGGTGGTGCCGAGCGGAGCTGATCCGGTGAGCGGTGCCATGCTAAGGAGTGGTGGTGCAAGGCTGGAGAGTGGTGCAATGAGCTGGAGCAATGCTGGGACCTGGAGTGGTACTGCGATCTGGAGCTGCAAGGGGTCGTTGAGTGGCATCGGGACCGGGACCTGCTGCACAATGTGGATCAACGCGTGGATCAGCGTCAGGATCAGGAGTGCTGGCAGGACCTGGAGCGGTGTGGCGAGTCCGACCAGTGCTGCAGTTCTATCAGTGGTGCCAAGGGCCGGAGCATCGCTGGCTTGCCTCGAGACAATGCCATACAATGTGGTACCGGAGGCTTGGCTAGAATAGTGGGTGACCTTGGCACTGTCATGGCGATGAGGTCCCTTGTGGCCACAAAGTTGTCCGGGGTAGATGGCAGCTCCACCTCCTCATTGATCTGGGCCAGGGAGTCCAACGGCACCGGACTCGACGGTCCCCCTTGCGAGGCCGAAGTCAACGGTGCCGTCTCCGCACTTGGTGCTCCTCACGAGGATGTGCCCCATTGGCCGGCTCCAGAGGGGTGGGCCTCTGGGACAAAGAGCTGCTCCTCCCTTGTTTCCACTGCCGCTTCTGTGCTGGGGAGTGGGAGCGGTGCCGGGTTGATCCCGCCGGTTTCGGCACCGGGGAGTGGCGGTGCCGTGGGTCTCTGCAAAAGACCGTCCACGGTGCCACTTCCACCACTGTCGCTGGGGCGCTACTCACCGAAGAACTCGATGCCGGGTCCTGTCGCGCCGGTGGAGGCTGAGGTCTAAGTGCTGCCTTCTTGCTTTTTTTGGTTCTGAGGGCCAAACCCTTTACAAATCCTGCACCGATCGGCTTGGTGAGCCTCCCCCAGACACTTCAGACAAGGGTTGTGGGGGTCGCTCGTTGGCATGGGCTTGGAGCAGGACTTGCAGGGCTTGAACCCCTGGGACTTTGTCATGAAAGCCCTCCCAAGAAAAAGCAGTCGGGACAGAGGGTAAACCCCCCAGCCCAACTGCTAAGTACTAATACGAGCTAAAAATTAAACTAACTAAAACGTACAAAGAACAAAAAACAAACGAGGCTAGGGAAACATGGTAGAACTTGCTGAGCAAGATGCCACAGTTCCAAGGACTGTCACTGGCGGTAAGAAGGAACAGAGGAGGCACCGGTTCAGCAGGGTCATATATTGAGCACCATGAAGGCGCCACTCCAAAGGGCTTCACAGCCAACCCGACGGGTGCTGCTAGGGGGAAAACTTTCTGACGACTGTGCACGTGGCGTGCGCACACTGTAATTGGAATCAATATGAGCAATCACTCGAAGAAGAACACTGAAGTTTTGCCTAGGGTGGCAGATTGTCTTGAGCAGCCTCTGAGAGAGAAATGCTGATTTCAACATGCTCTGATAAAAGTCAATGGGAGTTGAGCAATCTCAGAGCCTGGAAGTGTAAGGACCAGAAACTGGAACCAGAGAGACTCTATGATTCTGCACTGACCCAGAGAGGAAATTGTTGGGCCATGGTCCCTGACCTGCAATTGTGAGAATGGGAAGTGTGACCACAGGCGTTTGTTCCCTTGGGGAGGCATGATGACAGCTCCTATCAATATAGACTGCACCGACGGCAAGGAGCAGAATAGAGATATCCACAGCCATGCAGCCGGACAGCTCCTACCACAAATGGGACAACTCACAGCAGGTGGAACTGACATTGCAGGGAGCGAGCAGTGCACCTGGGAGAGGCAGTAAAGGTGAGCTGGCCTGAGGAAGGGTGGTCTTGTGATTAAGGAGCTGCCCTGGGAGTCAGGAGGACTGGGCCCTATTCCTGGCTTTGCTAATCTGAGGTTGGCTGCTGCCGACAATCAGGATAGTTTCTCTCTCTCTCTCTCCCTCCCAATTAGTGTCTTGGTTAAATCTGGATATTCCCATCATCCACATCAACTCCTTTCTTATCATGGGGCAAACTCATCCCTGGGTCACTCCAGTGCCTTCAGTGTTGCTATTCCAAGGACGAAACTGATCCTGTGACCCTGCCCATATGTTCCCGCTAGAGCCTGAGAGGATTCTCATGCTCCCTTCAAGGCAGGGGCTTCTCAATCTGGGGGTCACACTCACCCTGCCCTTTCCATATTGCCAAAAGGGAGAGGGATTCCCAACATGGAAAATGGAACACAGGGAAGGCTGAAAACTACCTCAAGGTATTTACCCTATGGTGAATCCCTCCCCTCCCTTTGTCCAGTCATCTTCTCTTGTAGGGAACCATGTTCAGTGCCGGGAGTCTCTCCCCAAAGGGAATGTTAGGAGGGGTTGATCCTGCAGTGAGAGATCTAACCAGTATTGCTCCCCACAGCTCTTTGCCTCTCCAACTCCGCTCAAGGGAAGGCCATTGCGATCCTGTATGTCCTGCTGGCGATTTGCATTGCAGTGGCCACAGCTCTCATGGTGGTGAACCGTGGGAAATGTAAGTCTCCTGTTCATTTCTACGTCAGCCTCAAATCTCACCTGCCAAGAGTGAGGCTGCTCTGAGTTTTTGGTGCATTTTAGCAGTGGGGCAAAAAATTGGGCAGAGACTGGAGGCTCAGTTGCGACCTTAATTATGGAGCAGTTGCCATTGCTAGGTAACATTCACTCACCTCTGAGTTAATGTGACCGGATTTTCAAAGGGGTGGGATTTGTCCTTCTAGTGGGGTGGCTGCCCCACTCCAGGAGAGCAGGGGTTAAAAGCAGCCCTTGGAGACGGCTGTGGCTGGGACTCCATTAGAAAAGGGGTTAAGAGCAGCCACAGCTGTAGCCACCCCCAATCAGGCCACAGCTGGGCCTGATATAAGGGCTAAGGGAGGAGCTGGGTCAGTCTCACTCCAACCTTGGAGTGGGAAGGACCTAGCTGCTTGGGAGCACAGGGTACCTTAAGCAGAACAGTGCTGGGGAAGGACAGGCAGAGCTGGGGAGCTCTGGCCTGGTGAGTCCCCAGGCTGAGGCCTTGCTGCAGGCCAAACGAGGTACTGGGGCTGCAGGGAAACAGCTGGGCCAGGAAAGGCAGCAGGCCCAACCCCTTTGCCAATGATGAGTGGCCATTACAGACTGCAGTTTGCCCCAGTGAGAGGGAGCTAGATGACAACTAGCAGTAGCCACTGAGGCAAGGTGGGCATAGAGGGTTAGGGGTTCCCCTGGGAGGGGAGCCCCAGGGTGTGGGGACTGCCATGGGGCAGAACTCCAAGGTAAGGAGGCACATGGGGCCTGAGGCAGGCAAGACACCGGCCAGCAGGAGGCACGCCGAGTGCTGGAATTGAGCTAATTCCCAGACGACCAGCAAGAGGCGCCGCAGCAGTGAGTGCTCGACTTGCTACAGTCCTTAGCATAACTCCCGCTAGCTTTTCATGGGACTTGTGCTCGTAAATCTCAGAAAACACCCACCCCAAATCAATAACCGGCCATGTTTGTAGTGACATTTTGAAGGTTGTGAAATATTCATACAAAAATGTTCTTTTTTCAACGGTGTGCTGGGACCGGGGGAAAGGGCTGGCTGCGGCTCCTGCTAGCGGAGAGGGAATGTCTGGGAGTGAGAACAATGCAACGGGGGCATGGCACAGGGCACTGCCACAATTGCCTCTTCCACATTAGTACAAGGGGAGCTTTGCAACCAGCTAACCACACACAAACCGAGGCAGGCTCCTCGTGGCAGCAGGCAGCTTTCTGCTCTGTACAGCAGTCAGAGCCCTGCATTGCTCTGGGAAGGTTGAACCTTTCCACTCTCAGCTTTGCTATGCCCGTTTGAGCTCTCCAGCCACATTCCACACCCGTGTGTAGCAGTAGCAGCTGCACCGCACATCTTGGGGCCACTGGCAGCTCAGTGTAACATAGAGCAGCCCCAACGCAGCTCTACATTGTACTGAGGACCAAGCTGATGTCCAGAATAATGAATCCCTCTGTTGAGCACAGTGCGCCTGTAGGGGAGGATCACAGCTAGGAAGAGATAATGGACATCAGAAGTCTTGGGTGGTAACTGGGAGGAAAGTGCATTTTACAGCAGCACGGATGTCCTCAAAGATATGGGTTTCCCCTGCTGATAAATTTTACTCTGCTATCAAAAGTCTCATGTCGACAGTGTCCGAGGGTCTTGCCGAAGCTCATCTGGATCGAGATACTATAAGAAGAGATGCCAAGAGAAATCTATCACATCACCAGGACTATCTAGGTGAGGGGATAAAGGAAATGTTTCTATTCCTTGTCGCACTTCACGGATCTTTTTTGGTCCTTACACCTCAAGGGAGGGGAGAGTTGGGCCCACAGGGTCAGTTGCAGGGCTGGTGAGGTTGATGTAGCTCCTTGGACTTCAGTGGAGCTGAGCAGACATACATCAGCTGGAGATCTGACCCCAGTTCAGACAGGACTGTAGATTATTGTGGGGTTTGGGACAACCACAGGAGGTGGAAGCAGCTCTTAAAAGTTGTTGGATAACATTGTTCTGCTCCTAGCATCACTGATTATCCAATGAAATTTTGTTTTGATGAGGTCACGTTTCTAGCAGTGTCTCATTGGCTGAAAGTGTTATCCTGCTGGGGAAGCCATGGGCATGAGTGGAATTGGTCTGTACCAGGAGTAGGCACATGCCTGGGGCCCCCATAAAGACAACTACTGCTTGGGTGAGTGGGAACTGAGACCCGTCTTCTCCAGGACACTCCCCTGACTATCTGAAGAAAGGAAGTAGGAATATGGGCAGGAGGAGGCCCCAGCCCGCCCAGAAGAGTATAGTGGTGTGTCCCCAAACACCCAGCAAATGGCCCCGGCCAACCTACCTACAGTTGGGATCATTGCACAGGGGCAGGGCCAATGGGAGCCCTCATGCTGGGGTGCGCCTGATGCCCCTGGATTGTCTTAATGCAGCCCTGGGTCTGACCTGTTTTTTCCACCACAGTTCCCCTGCCTGGGTCATTGACTGGATCTCTCTTAATAAACACTGGTGTTAATTTGCTAATTTGCCCCTGGGACTCTAAACGCTGTAATGAGCCTGCACCCACCTGGACTGCACAGATGTCTCTGTGCAGCACGTCCTGGGCACTCAGAACTTCACAGTAACAGTGGGTTAGTACTCAGATCCTGCTGCTCCAAAAGGGGGTCTGAGCCCAAGCAGAGTAGAGGTTGGCTGCTATTGTGGCTAAGGCATGGGCTGGCTTCAGTTCCCAGTTTTGCCGCTGACTCCCTTTGTGACTTTGAAAGAGTCACTTCATTACTCTGTGCCTCCGTTTCACTATCTGTGAAATGGGTAACGTTTCTTGTCTATTTGTATTGTAACCGTCTCTCGCTCTGTGTCTATGCAGTGCCAGAGCAAGGGCACCCAATCTCAGTTCGGGTTTGTGCAGCACCTGGCACAAAGGGGCCCTAAGCTCAGGTGGGGCTTGTAGGCAGCACTGTAATATAAATCAGTAAGGGCTATAAGTGAAACCCATTTACATCCTTGCAAACGACTGCGCTTGCTCCATACATTTCACAGACTTCTGGATGAATGGTCCTTACCCAGCGCTCCTCAGGGGTGGAGCATGTGGGTGGGGCAGCATGAGGTCCTGTGTTGTTATTTAAAATGGAAACTCCCCATTCTCTCATCTTCCTTTTAGAGTTAAAGGTGTCCAAAGAATTCAACATGTTTAACAGTCGAATTCTTAATGGTATGTTCTGCTGATGTTTCTCAAGAGGTTGGGCATAAACAGTTCCCTTGTCACAAGACGTGCAATAAAATCCTGGGGGATTGCACATGGGTGGGGTCTCTTCCTTTGATGCACCCATGTACAGCAGTTCTTTTCAGCCCCCTGTTGTTTGCAGTGTCCAAGGAACTGGCTGGGGTTAGTCTGGGGATCGAGGAGATCCAAGATGATCACGTAAAAGACTGATCACATCTCCAGGATGCCATAGGTGAGAAACATCCTTTTCCTTCCAACGCCTGATCACTGCTACTTCCTTGTAGAGGGACTCCTGGGTCTGATCTTCCCGTTTGGAGGGGAAGCTGAAAAGGAAGGAGAGAAGGAGGATGAGAAAGGGGAAGTGTGAGAATGGAGCAGAGAGCCCTACATGGATAATCCCATTTTAGTTTGGGATCAGCTGCATCCTGCTCCCACGGGCCACCCCAGGTTTTATCCTGAGCCCAGTTCATGCTGCAGCAGAACTTTGGATCTCAGACCCCGATCCAGCAAAGGCACTTATGCATGTGTAACCCATTGGTGTGCATGTGTGACAGGTAACCCTCTGTGCTGATCTAGGAGATGGTTTGGCAGCTTTATCTCAAGCTAAAGTAGTTCCTGCTTTATCCCTGGAGGGCCCCAGTTCAATCCCCAAGTTGTTACCCATGATAGCAGCTGTCAAACAACTCTACGCTCCTGGTTACTGTGTGGTGTAACACTGCTCAGCGCAGTGGGTTTTAAACCTGTGGTCTGTAGACCCGTGGGGGTCCGCAGACTATGCCTAAGATTTCCAAAGGGGTCCACACCTCCATTCTAAAGTTCAGGTGTCCAAAAATGAAAACAGGTTGAAAATCACTGGCTTTGTATTTAAGTGTTTTGCTGCATTGTGGTCTCAGTACCCTGTAGATACGTGGGAGTGGTGGTGGTGGAGGTGGGGTGCTCTGGTTTGCTCAGCACTGCTGACAGGTCACAGCTCCCATGGCCTGCAGAAGGAATTTGGGAATGCTCATCCCGTGTGGTATCAGGCCCATCCAGTGCAAACATGAGCTGGATTCTGATCTTAGTTCTGCTGGTGTCAGTGCCGTGACTATGGATTTAGACCTCCATAGAAAAGCCCTGTGATGCAGAAGTGGAGTGTGGGCTACGTCATTGTGAGCCTACTGAGGTAAAAATTCCCTCACTGAATACAACAGTTGGCTTGAAGGAAAATCAATGAGCCCAGGATAGCAGAGGTGCTTAGATAATATAATCGTGGACTCCAGTATCAGAGCATAGATAGGTCAAAGGCTGTGAATGCAGACAGAGAGTGTGTTTGTGGATGGATGAACACACAGAAATTTCCAGCTGCTGTGAAGGAAGGTCTGAGACAGCCTAGAAATATCAACCTGTTGATTCCGGTGGCATTTTTCTACCCCCTGCCTGCCCTGACAGAGATAAGGAACCTAACGCACAGTATGTCGAAGGAGCTGGCTGAGGTGAGAAGGGACCATGACAGACTCCAGGAGGTCTTGAGCAGGGTGCAGGAGGAGTTACAGAACCTCAAAGGTAAAGCGGCACCGGGCAGGGCTGTGACCCCTGTGACAGCATTAACCTCAAATGCCTAGAGTCAGTAAAAGGCAACAGGGAACAGCACATTTGACTGTCATGTTCCCAATAGGCCTATGGTCTGTGCAGCTCCCCCTGCACTGAAACTGACCACATCTCCCCAGCTGGGAGTCCCCAGTGGCTGTAGAGCCAGCACAGATGTCTCCGATGCCACCCTCCTGTCTGGCCCTGATTCTCTCATTGGTTCTATGCCTTTGGCATCAGAGTTGGTGTAGAGCCAGCGAGAGACTCAGGGAACCATAAGCCATTCCCCGATACCTGCCCTCCACCCAATGGAAACAGACACAGCTGATAATCTTGGCCCTAGTTAGCTAAATACATAATGTAGCCTAACATGGGATGGATACAATACTGTATGGCAGAAGCCACCAGATGGTGCTGTTGTACATCAGCTTGCAAGTTCTCTTTCCAAGCATGTCAGTAGTATTCAGTCTTTGAAGACATGCTGTGTTGTTGTTTGCAGGTTGTGATATTTTTTGCGGGGAGCTGTTGCAACTAGCAAGGGAGTTTGCTCCCTGCCTGACACTCTCTAACTAGGTTCAGTTCTTGGGGTAGAGCTGTATCCAGGAAAGTGGGCATCAGTGTCTGGGCTGAGATCACAGACTGGCCTGCTTTTTGTTTATGGACACCTCTTTTAAAGGACTAGTGCACAGAGCAAAAATTAACAAGTTATACTAGGAAAATATTAAATCACAGATTTATTTTTCAATGGGAAACCGACCTACCAGGCCCTGCCATCTGCTACCACATGTCCGAGGGGTTACAATGCCATGTAAGTTATAAAACCACCCCACAGAGGATGAATATCAAAGTATGAATATTTGCAACAAACTATTTGGCAAGCTTTACAGGAGGGTGCGGGGAAATTTCTTGGAGAAATTAATGAATAAGTCCAAATACTGAATACATTCTAGAATTCCTTTAACTGCTTGTGAGCAGTTAGACTGCATTTTGACTCTCTAATGCAGGCTTGTCCCATAATTTGACTTCTCACAGAATTCACCTGCATGAAATGTCCACCCGACTGGCAGCGTTTTGAGAAAAGTTGCTACTTCTTTTCAACGTCGACTAAATCCTGGCCGGACGCTAAGCAGTTCTGTACCAATCAAAGGTCTGGTTTGGTTATCGTTAACACTGAAGAGGAACAGGTAAGCGATCCACTCAGATTCCTATTGTGGATCATGCAGAATGGAAGGAATTAAGCACAAGGGGCCAGATTCTGTGCTGTTCCACCAGGGTGAATCTCGAGTTAGTCTAGATTTACCTCAGCATAACTGAGATCACAGACTGGCCCTAGTTCTCCAGGAATTTAGAAATAGTTTTGGATGTAGCTTGCTGTTCAAGGGGGATTGAGGGGAACTTGATACTTACAGTCATTTGAAAAATGTTGCGTGAGCTATGTGAACAGAAATCTCAGTGTCAGATGTGGATGGTTTGATGAGAATCAAAATTTCGTGTGTGTGGGGGGGCAGTTATAATCCTGTGTGAATCCAAATCACAGAGTCTCATGCGGGCCTAAAAATAACATTTGATTGCTACTCACGTGGGCAGGATTTCAGCTGCTGACCCAGAGGTAAAATGCTTTTCACAGGAGCTCACTTCTACACTAGGAAAGGCCTTTGATATCCTTGGGATGACCCCACTCCAGATTCCTCATCAAGACATTGCAGAAGGAATCCTGCCCTGAGGGAGAATCCACTTTAAGTTTTAAATTGAGCCTGGTGCCTGCTGGGAACAGGACTTTGGGAGACTAGTTGGTGCTGGGAGGATGCCCATGTAGTGCAGAGGTGGGCAAGGTACTGGTGTGAATCTGGAGTCACCAGAACCTAAATCTGACTCACGAGCAGTACAGCTCATAGCATCTGTATTTCGCTATCCCGTCTTCAGTTCTGGATTTAAGGCTCCCCCAGTAACCAGGGTGCAGAATGGGACTTAACAGGGACTGTAAGATGATTCCTTGTTCCCCCTGCATGGAGGAGACCTATGGCCATGAGATTCACAGTCCCCAGAGGCAGATCCTCAGCAGCTGTAGAAGGATTGAAAATTATCTGCAGTGCTCAGTGCTCTGTATTGTGGTAGCACCTAGAAGTACCAATCAGAGCCTTGTTTTATCTAGGTGCTGTAAACATGTCGCAAAAAGACAGTCCCAGCCCCAAACAGGCCAGTGTTCACCCCCTATTCTAAAGGGGAAATTTGCAGGGCTAAGGACAGAGATGATGCATTTGAAGTACAGATGGTCAGAAAATGAGCTTTTTCTTCCTGTGGAAAATTTCATTTTGGGGGGAAATTTTTTATATATTGCAATTTTTGGCTGAAAATCAAAACATTTCAATTTGGAAATGCTGCTGCAGTGCCTCATGGGAGCTGTAGTTTGGATGCCTCAGGCCCCCATTGTTTAGAGGTCAGGCTACCCAGTCAGTCTGCATCTCCCATGATGTACAACAGTCATTCCTCTTGAAGAGAGGAAGCAATGCATCATGGGAGTGCCTGGTGCATCATGGGAAATGTAGGGTGGCCAGCCCTAATGTAAAGGGTTGGGAAAACAGAGGGAGGGGTGAGAATCTACAGCTACAGACTCTGCTGGCCACAAACACAGGCCCATGAAACCCCCTCATTTCTGCCTCACCTCCTGCTTGGGATCATGATTCTCTTCACCTGTTTTCCCACATAGATGTTTTTGTCAAACCACATCACTAAGCCCCACGTGTACTGGCTGGGCCTCAGTGACACAGTGAAGGAAGGGGAGTGGCGCTGGCTGGATGGCAGCCCCCTGTCTGTCAGGCAAGTCCCTCTTTCTTCAGCTTCTTCGGAGAGAGAACTGTCCCTTGTTTTTGCTTTATCTGCTGTCCCGCTAAAGAGCCAGATGGAGCATTGATACCAATGCAATTGATACTAGAGGGGTCTCTGGTGCCCTTTAGTGGCTAAACCAGGTAAAGAAGGTTATGACTTTGCTACTGCCTCCATGCTAATGTCATCCAGGGTCAGCACAGAGCAGGGACAGAACCTGGGATGCTCCTGGGGAGCAGAAAGCTGCTTTACCATGGGGCATTCTGAATGTCATGCTAAGGAAAGGTGCTGGTGAGAACAGCAACATGGCCCAGGGGACAGGGCCATGGAGAAGGAGGCAGCACTCCTGGGTTCTAGTCCCAGCCCCATGACTGTGCTCTGGTGGCCGACTGTGAGGCACGTCTCTTCCTGCTCTATGCCTCAGTTTCCTCACCCGTAAAATGCACTTGAAACTGATGTCCAAGCTGAGAACAGCTCTGGCTTTAGCAGTGGCTGGGCCAGCTTCCCCCTATTCAGTGACTAGCACCAACCTGCCGTGGCCCTGACTTCCAGGCACTACCTCAGGGAGTGAGTAGGCAGATCAGGCCATGCCCACCTTGACTCTCTCTGCTAAAACTATCAGACCAGTCAGTGCCCATTGGTGTCGGTGACATGGAGACCTGTCCCCTAGGAGCTGCCTCATTTTACAACACCCGCATGGAGGAGGTTTTCAAACCAGAGACCTCTAATTTCATGTGGCTTCTGTTTCCTTCTCAGGTTCTGGAGGCCCGGGGAACCCAACAATTCTGGGAAGCAAGGGGAGGACTGTGGCACCCTGCTCTTTGACGGGAAGTGGAACGATGCCACCTGCTCCGTGACTCTCTACTGGATCTGCGAACGGAATTGCTAGCTGAGTCCCTGAATCCACAGCAGGGAGGGGAGGTGTCACACAGCCTGCCCCACGTGGGACAGCTTAGGAGCTATCATCTCTGTAAATCAGTGATTCTCAGACTACTGCTCGGAGCTGCAAGAAGCTCTTCAATGTGTCTCCTGCAGCTCTTTGCAGCACATGCTATTAAAACACGGTGATATAATTATTAGCAGCTCTAAGTTATTAACCAATCTGGATGCTTTTACAATGTTATTAACCCATTAAGTTATCAACTTGCACTAAACTACTAACTTATTTGCTGTGAGAATAATAGATATAGATATAAAACTAAATATTTCCCGTCACACTGTTTAAATATGAATAGTACTATAGTAAATGAAACAATGAATTCACCCTACTGTGGCTCTTTTGTGTAACGGTGCTGGCTAATTTGGCTCCTGAGCCGCTGAGGTCCGCGTATCACTGCTCTACATGCTGGGTGGCTATTGCAGCGAGTGGAGATATGGGACAGGATCATGGAAAGCAGAGGTGGAGAAGCTGACTGGCATTGGACCGTCTAATCCAGTGGTTCTCAGACTTTTGTACTGGTGACCCCTTTCACATACCAAGCCTCTGAGTGTGACCCCCCTTATAAGTGAAAAACACTTTTTAATATATTTAACACCATTATAAATGCTGGAGGCAAAGCGGGGTTTGGAGTGGAGCCCCGCCTACCCAACCCCCTCCCCATTCCCCATCCCCTGACCGCCCACCCAGAACCTCTGCCCTCTCCAACCGCTCCCTGCCCCTTATCCAACCCCTCCTCCCAGCCCCGGCCCAGCCCCTTACCATGCCACTCAAAGCGTCAGGAGCTGCCGAGCTGCCCAGGAGCGGTCCAGAGCGCTGGCGCCGGGCTCTGCGAGAGGGGGGAAGGCAGGGGAGGGGCCGGGGGAGCCTCCCCGGCCGGGAGCTCAGGCAGGCCGGATGTGGCCCGCGGGCTGGTGTAACGACAGAAAAACCTCCCTCTCCCAATTGCCCCCCCCCCCCTTTAACAACTGGTTCTAAACCAGCTTCTAAATTTAGAACTGGTTCACGCGAACCGGTGCAAACCGGCTCCAGCTCACCACTGCTCTCGCCCTTCCCCCAAGAGGTTGCAATTCCCCCGCCTGGTAGAGCTCATTGCCAGGCTGTTCTTCCTGACACTGGGCCAGAGTCTGATCTCAGGTGCACTGCTGTAAATGCAGAGGCTGTACTGGCTTCAGGGGAGTCACCCCGAACTGACATCGATGTGAGTGAGATCAGAATCGGGGCCCTTCAGCCTCAAACGTCCTTTTCTTAATTTCATCCCATTGCTCCTCGCCCTGCCCCCGGTGTCTCTGCTGACAGAAAGGATGATCTGATGTGTAAGGCACAGGACTGGGACCTGGGTTCAGTTCCAGCTCTGCCACTGACTCCTTCACCTGTCTGGGCCTCAGTTTCCTTCTCTTTAAAATGGAGATAATAACCCTTCCTGTGTCTCTCTTGTCTATTGAGCCTGTGAGCTCTGTGGGGCAGGGACAATGTGGCTGTGATCTCAGCTGGGGCCTCTAGTTGCTCCTATAAGTGCTCCCAAATTACCTATCTGCATCTTTAGGGGGATGTTCTGCCATTAGGCGCACGCACTCGGCTCCCATTGATGGCAGTGGAGTTGTTTGTGTGTCTCCGAGGGCAGAGTTTGGTTCTTTGTTTTACACCCTTGAGATGTTTGTAGCTGGTATCTGGGGCTGAGGTCCCTGCTCCATTGGCACAGCAGGGCTGGCTGCGGGTGTCACGGAGTTTGGGGGAGACAAGGCCCTGCACCCGCGGCTTCCTGTGATTCACCATGACTCTACAGACAACAAGACCCCCTCAGTCAGGTCCATCTTGGAGGCCAGGGGAGGCCAGGAGGTCTGTCT
Source organism: Platysternon megacephalum (assembly GCA_003942145.1). Lineage (NCBI taxonomy): Eukaryota > Metazoa > Chordata > Testudines > Platysternidae > Platysternon > Platysternon megacephalum. The sequence goes on along the minus strand of QXTE01000545.1, from coordinate 123,457 downwards.
GGCCTCCCCTCCATTTTCCCAGGCAGGGAGTGGGGAGTATTGACCTGTGAAGGTTGCAGGGGAGTTTTACTGGGACTGTCTGCATTGGGGATGGGAGACTTTCCTTGAGGGAAGATACCTCAGCACGTAACATGAGAACCCAGGAGGGGGGTTGGCGATCACGTGACCTCCTGGCCCGGGAAAGAGACAAAGGGAGAGGAGGGGCTGGAGAGTTTCAGTTTGGAGCTGGCTGGGAAAATGGAGGGGAGGCCAGACAGACCTCCTGACCTCCCCTGGCCCCCAAGGGGACCTGACTGGGGGGGCGGTCCTGTTGTCTGTACCTGCAAGACCTGTCTTGGACTGTGTTCCTGTCATCTAAATAAACCTTCTGTTTTACTGGCTGGCTGAGAGTCATGGTGAATCGCAGGAAGCCGGGGGTGCAGGGCCTTGTCTCCCCCAACTCCGTGACAGCGGGATAAACATATTAATTAAACAACTGCTTGTTGGAGAGGTGATTTTCTAACTGGTGCCGGGACGCAGCCCAATCTGCTGTAAATCAGATTCGGCATCACTGCTTTAGAGTCCATGGGGCCAAATCCATAGCTGGTGTAATATAACTGGTGTTAAGGGGCCATCTCCTTGAGTCCCTCAGCCATATCCCCCGCTGGTGTTTATTTACATAGTTCCATTGACTTCAAATAGCGCTATGCCGATTTACACCAGCTAAAGATGTGGCCCAGAAAAGATGTGGCTCTTTCTCTCTCTCTTTGATATCTGGGGAGTTTCTGTTCCGGGCATTTTCTTTTTTAAATACCAGAGAGATTGTTACAAACATTTTGCAGGCGTATGCAAATTCACAGATCACCTCTACTGGAGCATGGCAGCCTGTGTGGGTTTCTCTTTTAGTGGACGGTACATGAGTGGGTTTACCACATTTACCAGGGGCATGTGAGTGAAAGTGTATGACACCATGTGACTCAGTGTGAGAATGTATGTGCCCACGCGTGTGTATGTGTATGTGCATCTGTGTATATTTGTATGTTGACACCAGCTAAGGATCTGGCCTATTTAATTTAATGGACTTATTCATGATTTACACCCATATATACAAGATCAGAATGAAACCCCCTCTGTGTGTTATTTCTGCATATCATGTTAAGGCTAGGAGCAGCAGAACTTTGGGGTTCTGATAGTGCTAAGTAAAGATCTCCAGAGTAGATTCTGATCAGGGCCGGCTCTAGGCACCAGCAAACCAAGCAGCTGCTTGGGGCAGCACATTTGCAGGGGGCGGCATTCGGGCCATCCTTGTTTGTTTGTTTTTTTAACTCACTTCGTCCCCTCTCACAACCCTGCAGAAGCGGAGCCACGGAGCAGCTGGGGATCCAGCATGGGAGCTGAGAACCCACGGGACCCTGGGAGCTGTAGTTCCTTGGCTAGCTCCCTGCCTAGAGAGCCAGCCCTGGAACAGGGAAAGAACTACATTTCCCAGCAATCCCTTGGCCGCTATCAACAGGAAAGGGAGGGGGAAGGAGTGACGTAGCTGAGCCATGCTGTAGCTTGCTGTGAGTTGAAAGGGGTGGCCCTGTGAATGGGGAACAAGTGTGCCCAGCCCAAGGGGTAGGCGGCTTTGGTGCAGAGATCCCCTTCAGAAGACTTCCCCAGACTGGATTAGGGATACTGGTGTAACCTCACCTTGCAGCCCCCAAAGAAGGAACTGGGTGGACTAAATGGACAATGTACCTCTGTATCTGAAGCCTAGCAAGGGAGGTACGTGGATCCCACTAGAATTTAAAATGAAAACTGAAAGAGGGGAAGCTCTACTAGAGGACTTGGGCAGCTTTAGATACAGTACCAGGCACGTAGGAGGATTTCCACTTCTGAACCATGGAAGCAGAAATTGGCTTTTCCTTTCTAGATTTAGCTAATATTCAGAAAGGGAATCTAGCACCTGCCCTCCAGATTTGAACACCCTCAAAATTCAGGAGTGCTCACGCTCAATTTGGGCAGCTGTTACTTCATTTCTCCCAAATCAAATATACTGATCCACTGTAACTTGCTGTAGATAAAGTAGGATAAAATTGAGCAAGAAACGCTTCCCAGTGGTTATTAGGACTGGAATTGCTATTTTCAACAGCCATTGTTTTTTTTTTTTTTAGTTTTATTTGTTTAAAAGGAAGACAGTGATATTGCATTGGCAAATTCCCCATAGAAACAAAGAGTGGAGCAAAAGAATAATAAAGGCACCTCAACTGTTCCTCATTTATGTAGGACTGTCTTATAATATGCATCCAGATATCCTCCAATCACACAAGCTGAAAATTGTTTCACTTTACTGCAGTTCTGTAACTATATGGGAACCAATCCTGTCTGTGTTCTGTGCACATCCAAAATTCCTGCTGAATGACCCGCCCTGGGAGCGAGTTACCAGTGACCCAGGGCTGGGACAGCAGGAGGGTGCAGGTTGGGGGGGAGAGCCCAGGGCTGGGGCAGCAGGGGGGTGGGTGGGTAAGTGAGGGGGGAGCCCAGCGCTGGGGTGGCAGGGGGTGTGGGTGGGTAGGTGAGGGGGGAGCCCAGCGCTGGGGCGGCAGGGGGTGTGGGTGGGAGCCCAGGGCTGGGGTGGGGGGCAGCCAAAAATGTTTTTGCTTGGGGCAGCAAAAAACCTAGAGCCGGCCCTGATTCTGATCTTAGTTACACTGGTGTAAAGTTCACACCTTGGAACTCAGTGGAGTGACACCAGATTTACACCCAGGTAAGAGTGCAGAGCCTGGCCCTTTGGCTGAACTCTTCAGTGTATGTATGTTGTGCAGGTTAGGCCATGAGCCCCTGGGAGGAAGGATGGTGAAGATGGGAAAACATCTTTGCTCCATCGAGCAGGAACATGTAATATGATTCAGCAAGTCAAGGGTTAAAGAATTACTTTAGGAGCTCTATCTATAGCAGGTGAAAAATCATTGCAAGCAACCCTTGTTTGGATGCCCTGGGCTCATGACCCCTGCAAGGCATCCCTAGGTGCTTCCAGGGTTTAGATTACCTAGCTGCCTGTAAAGCCTGGGACACGGTCATTAGCTCAGGTTTGTCTGGACTGGTACTGGTTGCTTCCCACAAGAATTGCAGTTGCCCTGGCCTCCACCCCCACTAGGGACCTCCATCCCACAATTCAGTGCTTTGTGCTAAGAAATTCCCACAAGCCCCTTCACCCAGGAACTCCTGGACAGGTGAGTCCCAGAATGCACTGGAACAACCATGGCTGCAAGGGGTGGATGGGCCTGGTGAGAAACACAAGCACATATACTGTAATGATCATAATAGGACCCTCACATCCGAGCTCACAGCTAGTATGGGAAGCCTCCTTCTACCCTAACCCATGATGCCTTCCTGTGTGGGCAGGACAGGGCCAGTTACAGGTGATGAGGATCACTGGGACTTAACAAATGTGGTACATTATTAGCAGGTGCAGATATATCCTCTTCTAGCCCCTTCTTCACAGCACTGTGGTTTGCTGCATCAATGACCATCTTATTTATAAAATAAATAAATAGATGCTTAAAAATAAAAGTGCTGCCAGTCTATACCTCCAGCCCTACACCTGCTACTGGGCTACACACTGCTCCGGCGATCTGACGGGATCGCCACAATGCACTAGGGGTGAAACTGATCTCTCTGCAGAAGGCTAGCCCACGGCTTAGGGCATAAGGAGGATGTACGTGGTGCCTCGGCCGGGGGAGTGATGTGTATTGATGCCCACTTTCCAACAGCCCAGCTCATAGCATAGGCACACTTATCTGTGGCAGGGGCCTGCACTGGCACTGATTCCTGCTACGGGACTGAGGTATCGATTGAGTTGTAGGATAAAAGTCTAGCCACCTATGCAAAGCCAAGGAAGGACTGTGTGTTTCCTCCACAAACCACCCAGAGCCAGGGCGTGGGGACATTGGTGCAGCTAGGACATAGGTCTTCCTATGGACTCTATGAGAAGCTGCAGTGGGGCTGGCTGCTAGTAGAGACAGGATATTGGGCTAAATGAACCACAGGTCCAATCCAGTATGGCGACTCCTATGCTCTACAGTGTGGCTCTGAACCTTTCCAGACTACTGTACCCCTTTCAGGAGTCTGATTTCTCTTGCATACATTTCACTGAATGGTATATAGAGCAGTATAAATAAGTCATTGTCTGTATGAAATTTTAGTTTGTACTGACTTTGCTAGTGTTTTTAATGCATCCTGTTGTAAAACTAGGCAACTATCCAGATGAGTTGATGTACCCCTTGGAAGACCTGTGCGTACCCCTGGGGGTACACATACCCCTGATTGAGAACCACTGCTCTTCAAAGTGTGGGCAGTAGACCCATGCAGTTCACAGACCAGGTGGCCACCACTCCACCAGCCATCCCACGGCCATGCACCCCGCGGCAGGGTTGAGGCATAGCTACACTCCATGGCACACAACATGGTCTCCCCTCTTTCCTGGCTTCTGTGCACAACTGAGTTCTGATGCATTTCAGGCTATTTGCATAACCTTATTCATCCGAGCCCCAGCAGAGAGAGGAACTGAAACTCAGGGAGTAATACAACTGCCCCGAGCGAGATACTGAGAGCACGGGAGTGCCTCAAGCAGAACAGGGTCTGGGGTTGGGGTGGGGTGGGGTCTGTTGATTCAGCAGCAGCCCACCTAAGCCCCTGGTCCCCAGCAATAAGGAATGTCTCAGCAGGAGCTCTATGGGAATTGGCTGTGCCCTCCACCGTCACCAGGGAAGAGACTGGTGAGACAAACAGGTAAAGACAAAGTGGTTGGAAACAGGGCACCATCTGAAGCCAGGCTTAGAAGGGGCAGATGTGTGTTGTGTGTTGCGGTTGTGTGAAGTGTGCAGCCATGTGCATTGTGGGGTGTGTGCAAGGAGCATGTACCTACAGACGTGTGTGCTTTGTGTGTGTATGTACATGTGTAAGCCCCATTTAATGTGGGTTATGTGGATGGTGCATATGCAGTTGTATGTACTGTGCTTTGTGTGCAGGACTGTGCTCGTACACATGTGCTGTTGTGTGAGCGAGTTTTGTGTCTGTGTGTGTACATGGGTGTGTAGTACATCCATCTTTCCGTGTGCAGGGCTGTGTGCGTTCTGTATGCGTGTGCAGAGGTGTGTGCCATTTGTATGGGAAGGGGATTGTGTGTGTGTAAGTATATGCAGATGTACATGCTGTATAGTGTGTGGTCATTTGGGGTATGTGTAGCATAAAAGAGTGCAGATATGTGTGCTCTTCGTGGTGTATATTTGTTCAGAAGGGAGTGGGGTAAGATGGGATAAGGTCAGTCAACCATAAACACAATACAGCTCCCTCGCAAATCTAGTGGTATCTGGGGAACCGCACTGTGGTTCTCACTTGTATCTGTTTAGATCTTTGTGGAAGAAAATGATTTGGAAAATAACTGAGGAAACATAACCAACTGTGGGCTGAATTCTGCTCTCACTCAAATGCAGGCAATGGGCTGCTGGTGTTAGCAGGCCTAGTTCCTCTGGAGCTAGTAGAATTGCAACTGCTTGCACCCGGGTGGAATTTAGTGGGGCTGGATGTGGCCAGATCCCAAGCTGGTGTAAATTGTCATCACTCCATTGACTTCAGCACAATGACGCTTATTTACACCAACTGGGGATCTGGATCTTTGTCACTAAGGGCATGTCTACATCAGGGGATATTTTAATTTGAGGTTTACAAGCGTTTGGGAAGAGTGCAGAACATCAACCGTTACAAAGTTAACTTCTTCCAGTGAACTGGCAAGTAATTAACTCCAGGTCATAAACTCTAGTGTAGGCAAGACCTGAAGGTAGAAATAATATTAAAATGTCACCAGGATCAGATATGTCATGTCCAAGACTCTAGGACAGATCTGAGAGGCCATTCAAACCCATACAGATCCTGGCTGTGCTGTAAGATTGAACTATGTTTTAACAGTTTCTGGGAAGAACATAACTGTAACCCCTGACCAGGCTGGATTCATAACAGGGATGGGATTTAGGAGGTTCAAGGGAGAGCAAAATCTCCCCAACCACGTCAGGACATACAACCTCCATGCCCAAGGCAAAATGCTTCTGAAGAGCAAATTTGTTTCCCTTTTGGCATACGCCAAGCATCAGATATTTTCTAGGGCTGTCAAGCAATTAAAAAAATTAATCGCAATTAATCACACAATTTAAAAAATTAATCGTGATTAATCACACGATTGATCTCACTGTTAAACAATAATAGAATACCATTTATTTAAATATTTGTGGATGTTTTCTTTTTTCAAATATATTGATTTCAATTACAACAAAGAATACAAAGTGTAGAGTGCTCACTTTATATTTATTTTTATTACAAATATTTGCAATGTAAAAAACAAAAGAAATAGTATTTTTCAATTCACCTCATACAAGTACTGTAGTGCATTCTCTTTATCATGAAAGTTGAACTTTCAAATGAGGAATTATGTACAAGTTTGCAGGAGATAATGCTGCCTGCTTTTGTTTACAATGTCACATGAAAGTGAGAATAGGCATTTGCATGGCACTGTTGTAGCTGGCGTCGCAAGATATTTACATGCCAGATGTGCTTAAGATTCATATGTCCCTTCATCTTCAACCACCATTCCATAGGACATGTGTCCATGCTGATGATGATGGGTTCTGCTCGATAATGATCCAAAGCAGAGCGGACCGATGCATGTTCATTTTCATCATCTGAGTCAGATGCCACCAGTAGCAGGTTGATTTTCTTTTTTGGTGGTTCGGGTTCTGTAGTTCCCACATCTGAGTGTTGCTCTTTTAAGACTTCTGAAAGCATGCTCCACACCTCGTCTCTCTCAGATTTTGGACAGCGCCTCAGATTCTTAAATCTTGGGTCGAGTGCTATAGCTATTTTTAGAAATCTCACATTGGTACCTTCTTTGTGTTTTGTCAACTCTGCTGTGAAAGTGTGAAAATGAACATGTGCTGGGTCATCATCTGAGACTGCTATAATATGAATATATGGCAGAATGCGGGTAAAACAGAACAGGAGACATACAATTCTCCTCCAAGGAGTTCAATCACAAATCTAATTAACGCATTATTTTTTTAATGAGCATCATCAGCATGGAAGCATGTCCTCTGGAATGGTGGCCCGAAGCATCAAGGGACAGACGAATGTTTAGCATATCTGGCACGTAAATACCTTGCAATGCCAGCTACAAAAGTGCCATGCGAACATGTGTTCTCACTTTCAGGTAACATTGTAAATAAGAAGCAGGCAGAAGTATCTCCCATTAATGTAAACAAACTTGTTTGTTTTAACGATTGGCTGAACAAGAAATAGGACTGAGTGGACTTGTAGGCACTAAAGTTTTATATTGTTTTTTTTTTAGTGCAGTTATGTAACAAAAAAATACATATGTAAGTTACACTTTCACAATAAAGAGATTGCACTACAGCACTTGTATGAGGTGAATTGAAAAATAGTATTTCTTTTGTTTATCATTTTACAGTGCAAATATTTGTAATAAAAATAATATAAAGTGAGCACTGTACACTTTGTATTCTGTGTTGTAATAGAAATTAATATATTTGAAAATGTAGAAAAACATCCAAAATATTTAATACATTTCAATTGATATTCTATTGTTTAACAGTGCAATTAATCGTGATTAATTTTTTTGAGTTAATCGCATGAGTTAACTGAGATTAATCGACAGCCCTAGTATTTTCAGAGGGCAGTTATCATGGAAACCTTCCTGCTACACAACCTTCAGTCCACCAACCTCCACAGGAGATGGCACTAGCTAAATTCTGTGCTTTGCCACCATTGGATAATTAGGGCGAGATCCCCAGCTAGTGTTATTCTAGACTTGTCTGCCCTAGAAATGTTTGTTGCTTTAACTATATACTGGTATTGCTAAAGTGGAAAACCCCAGGTAGCATGAATGCAGTTATACCAGCATAAAAGTCTTTATCCTGGCATAACTTCTTCTGATACAGGAAGAAGAATAAGCTATATTGGTATAAGGCACCTTCCAACCGGTATAAATGCATCTACACTGAGGCTTATACCAGAATTTGGGTAAAAAAAAAATCACGCCCTCAACCGACAGTTATACTGGTGACAGGTTTCAGAGGGGTAGCCGTGTTAGTCTGTATCAGCAAAAACAACGAGGAGTCCTTGTGGCACCTTAGAGACTAACAAATTTATTTGGGCATAAGCTTTCATGGGCTAAAACCCACTTCATCAGATGCATGAAGTGGAAAATACAGTAGCAGGTATATATACACAGAGTACATGAAAAGATGGGAGTTGCCTTACGAAGTGGGGGGGTCAGTGGTAATGCGACAATTCAATTAACAGTAGAATACCAAGGGAGGAAAAATCACTTTTGTAGTATAATGAGGGTGGCCCATTTCAAACAGTTGACAAGAAGGTGTGAATAACAGTAGGGGAAAATTAGTATGGGGAAATTAGTTTTTGTAATGACCCATCCACTCCCAGTCTTTATTCAGGCCTAATTTGATGGTGTCCAGTTTGCAAATTAATTCCAGTTCTGCAGTTTCTCGTTGGAGTCTGTTTTTGAAATTTTTTTGTTGAAGAATTGCCACTTTTAAGTCTGTTATTGAGTGACTAGGGAAACTGAAGTGTTCTCCTACTGGTTTTTGAATGTTATAATTCCTGATGTCAGATTTGTGTCATAGAATCATAGAATCATAGAATCTCAGGGTTGGAAGGGACCTCAGGAGGTCATCTAGTCCAACCCCCTGCTCAAAGCAGGACCAAACCCAACTAAATCAGCCCAGCCAGGGCTTTGTCAAGCCTGACCTTAAAAACCTCTAAGGAAGGAGATTCCACTACCTCCCTAGGTAACCCATTCCAGTTCTTCACCACCCTACTAGTGAAAAAGTTTTTCCTAATGTCCAACCTAAACCTCCCCCTCTGCAACTTGAGACCATTACTCCTTGTTCTGTCATCTTCTATCACTGAGAACAGTCTAGATCCATCCTCTTTGGAACCCCCTTTCAGGTAGTTGAAAGCAGCTATCAAATCGCCCCTCATTCTTCTCTTCTGCAGACTAAACAATCCCAGTTCCCTCAGCCTCTCCTCGTAAGTCATGTGCTCCAGCCCCCTAATCATTTTTGTTGCCCTCCGCTGGACTCTCTCCAATTTATCCACATCCTTCTTGTAGTGTGGGGCCCAAAACTGGACACAGTACTCCAAATGAGGCCTCACCAGTGCTGAGTAGAGGGGAATGATCACATCCCTCGATCTGCTGGAAATGCCCCTACTTATACAACCCAAAATGCCATTAGCCTTCTTGGCAACAAGGGCACACTGTTGACTCATATTCAGCTTTTCGTCCACCGTAACCCCTAGGTCCTTTTCTGCAGAACTGCTGCCCAGCCATTCGGTCCCTAGTCTATAGCAGTGCATGGGATTCTTTCGTCCTAAATGCAGGACTCTGCACTTGTCCTTGTTGAACCTCATCATATTTCTTTTGGCCCAATCCTCTAATTTGTCTAGGTCCCTCTGTATCCTATCCCTACCCTCCAGCGTATCAACCACTCCTCCCAGTTTAGTGTCATCTGCAAACTTGCTAAGGGTGCAGTCCACACCATCTTCCAGATCGTTAATGAAGATATTGAATAAAACCGGCCCCAGCACCGACCCTTGGGGCACTCCACTTGATACCGGCTGCCAACTAGACAAGGAACCATTGATCACTACCCGTTGAGCCCGACCATCTAGCCAGTTTTCTATCCACCTTACCGTCCATTCATCCAGCCCATACTTCTTTAACTTGCTGGCAAGAATACTGTGGGAGACTGTATCAAAAGCTTTGCTAAAGTCCAGAAATAGCACATCCACTGCTTTCCCCTCATCCACAGAGCCGGTTATCTTATCATAGAAGGCAATTAGGTTAGTCAGGCATGACTTGCCCTTGGTGAATCCATGCTGACTGTTCCTGATCACTTTCCCCTCCTTTAAGTGGTTCAGGATTGATTCCTTGAGGACCTGTTCCATGATTTTTCCAGGGACTGAGGTGAGACTAACTGGCCTGTAGTTCCCTGGATCTTCCTTCTTCCCTTTCTTAAAGATGGGCACTACATTAGCTTTTTTCCAGTCGTCCGGGACCTCCCCCGATCGCCATGATTTTTCAAAGATAATGGCCAATGGCTCCGCAATCTCATCGGCCAACTCCTTTAGCACCCTCGGATGCAGCGCATCCGGCCCCATGGACTTGTGCTCGTCCAGCTTTCCTAAATAGTCCCGAACTACTACTTTCTCCACAGAGAGCTGGTCACCTCCTCCCCATACCGTGCTGCAGAGTGCAGCTGTCTGGGAGCTGACCTTGTCTGTGAAGACAGAGGCAAAAAAAGCATTTAGTACACTAGCTTTCTCCACATCCTCTGTCACTAGGTTCCCTCCCTCATTCAGCAAGGGGCCCACACTTTCCTTGACTTTCTTCTTGTTGCTAACATACCTAAAGAAACCCTTCTTGTTACTCCTAACATCTCCGGCTAGCTGCAACTCCAAGTGTGATTTGGCCTTCCTAATTTCACACCTGCATGCCTGAGCAATACTTTTATACTCCTCCCTGGTTATTTGTTCAATCTTCCACTTCTTGTAAGCTGTTTTTTTGTGTTTAAGACGAGCAAGGATTTCACTGTTAAGCCAAGCTGGTCGCCTGCCATATTTACTTTTCTTCCTACACATGGGGATGGTTTGTTCCTGCAACCTCAATAAGGTTTCTTTAAAATACAGCCAGCTTTCCTCTACTCCTTTCCCCCTCATGTTATTCTCCCAGGGGACCTTGCCCATCAGTTCCCTGAGGGAGTCAAAGTCTGCTTTTCTAAAGTCCAGGGTCTCTGTTCTACTGCTCTCCTTTCTTCCTTGTATCAGGATCCTGAACTCGACCATCTCATGGTCACTGCCTCCCAGGTTCCCATCCACTATTGCTTCCTCTACTATTTCTTCCCTGTTTGTGAGCAGCAGGTCAAGAAAAGCTTTTCCCCTAGTTGGTTCCTCCAGCACTTGCACCAGGAAGTTGTCCCCTACACTTTCCAGAAACTTCCTGGATTGTCTGTGAGCTGCTGTATTGCTCTCCCAGCAGATATCAGGGTGATTAAAGTCACCCATGAGAACCAGGGCCTGTGATCTAGCAATTTCTGTTAGTTGCTGGAAGAAAGCCTCGTCCACCTCATCCCCCTGGTCTGGGGGTCTGTAGCAGACTCCCACCACGACATTACCCTTGTTGTTCATACTTCTAAATTTAATCCAGAGACACTCAGGTTTTTCTGCAGTTTCGTACTGGAGCTCTGAGCAGTCATACTGCTCTCTTACATACAAAGCAACTCCCCCACCTTTTCTGCCCTGCCTGTCTTTCCTGAACAGTTTATATCCATCCATGACAGTACTCCAATCATGTGAGTTATCCCACCAAGTCTCTGTTATTCCAATTACATCATAATTCCCTGACTGTGCCAGGACTTCTAGTTCTCCCTGCTTGTTCCCCAGGCTTCTTGCATTTGTGTATAGGCACTTGAGATAACTCGCTGATTGTCCCGCTTTCTCGGTCTGAGACAGGAGTCCTCCCCTCTTGCGGTCTCCTGCTTGTGCTTCCTCCCAGTATCCCACTTTCCCACTTACCTCAGGGCTTTGGTCTCCTTCCCCCGGTGAACCTAGTTTAAAGCCCTCCTCACTAGGTTAGCCAGCCTGCTTGCAAAGATGCTCTTCCCTCTCTTCGTGAGGTGGAGCCCGTCTCTACCAAGCAATCCTTCTTCTTGGAAGACCATCCCATTGTCGAAGAATCCAAACCCTTCTCTCCGACACCATCTGCGTAGCCATTCGTTGACTTCCACGATTCGACGGTCTCTACGCTGGCCTTTTCCTGCCACAGGGAGAATAGACGAGAACACCACTTGCGCCTCAAACTCCTTTATCCTTCTTCCCAGAGCCACGTAGTCTGCAGTGATACGCTCAAGGTCGTTCTTGGCAGTATCATTGGTGCCCACGTGGAGAAGCAGGAAGGGGTAGCGATCCGAGGGCTTGATGAGTCTCGGCAGTCTCTCCGTCACATCTTGAATCCTAGCCCCTGGCAAGCAGCACACCTCTCGGTTTTCCCGGTCAGGGCGGCAGATAGATGACTCAGTCCCCCTGAGGAGAGAGTCCCCGACCACCACCACCCTCCTCCTCCTCCTGGGAGTGGTGGTCGTGGAACCCCCATCCCTAGGACGGCGCATCTCATGCCTTCCAATCAGTGTCCATTTATTCTTTTTCATAGAGACTGTCCGGTTTGGCCAATGTACATGGCAGAGGGGCATTGCTGGCACATGATGGCATATATCACATTGGTAGATATGCAGGTGAACAAGCTCCTGATGGTGTGGCTGATGTGGTTAGGTCCTATGATGGTGTCCCTTGAATAGATATGCAGACGGAGTTGGCACCGGGGTTTGTTGCAGGGTTTGGTTCCTGGGTTAGTGTTTTTGTTGTGTGGTGTGTAGTTGCTGGTGAGTATTTGCTTCAGGTTGGGGGGCTGTCTGTAACCAAGGACTGGCCTGTCTCCCAAGGTCTGTGAGAGTGAGGGATCGTTCCTTCAGGATAGGTTGTAGATCCTTGATGATGCGCTGGAGAGGTTTTAGTGTGGGGCGGTAGGTGATGGCTAGTGGTGTTCTGTTACTTTCTTTGCTGGGCCTGTCTTGTAGTAGGTGACTTCTGGGTACCCTTCTGGCTCTGTCAATCTGTTTCTTCATTTCACCAGCTGGGTATTGTAGTTTTAAGAATGCTTGATAGAGATCCTGTACTGGTATAACAAATCTAGTGTAGACCAGCCCTCGGTGTTGCTCTCTTGGAGTCAATGAGCCAGACTCCAGCTGAAGAAAATCAGCTGTAGCTCCACTGAAGTAAATACTGATTTACACCTGCTGAGAATCTGGCCCATAAATTGTAACAGACTTTTTCTTTGATGAGTTTCACCTCTTTTTCCCTACTGCTGGTGAATGGTCTCAATTTCTGTCCTAATTATGTGTTATCCAAAATGGTTTGCTGAGCAACTCCTCAGCTTGTAAGACCATTTGCCATATTTTGAAATCCAAGGACACATGGCATCACTGACTGGATAACTGTATCTCCATGGATCAGGTTTCTAGTAGCAAACGTTCATGCTTACAGGTTCAAAGCTCTCTTACCAATGCTGCTTTAGTTTGATGTTGCCAAAGAGCAGCTGCAATGAAGATGACTTGGTTTCACCAGCTTGAGGGCTGCCTCTCAGATTGTGGTGTCAGCATCAGATCCTGCAGTGGTATCCTGTAGAGCAGGGGTCGGCAACCTAAGGCACGCAAGCCGATTTTGAGTGGCACGTCGCTGCCTGCTGCGGTCCCGGCCCCCAACCCCACTCAGCCCCGCCCGCCCACCGCTCTCCCCTGCTGGGGCAGGAGGCAGAAGCTTGGTCCTGCAGCAGCCAAGCTGCCCCCTCCCCCGCTTCTTTCTCCAGCTGGTGCTTTCCTGCCCCTCCCCCTCCCTCTCCCTGCCACCGATCAGCTGATCGCCCTTGCCAGGGGGAGTGGCAGGAGTGGCAGCGTACTTGCTGCTCCGTAGAGGAGGCAGAAAAGAGGTAGGGATGGGACCTTGGGTACCTGGGCAGCCGCTCAGGGCAGGGGGCTGGGAGCACCCCCACAAGCCGAGCACCCCAGCCCTGACCCCTGAACGCCCCCCCCCCACACCCAGCCTTCTGCCCTGCCCCTCCACACACCCCCAGCCCTCTGCCCTGATCCCTGACCTCCCCCCCAGACCCAGCCTTCTGCCCTGCACCCCCACACACCCCCAGCCCTCTGCCCTGACCCCTGAACCCCCACACACACCCAGCCTTCTGCCCTGCATCCCCCACACCCCCGCAGCCCTCTGACCTGACCCCTGAACCCCCCCAGGTCTGGGGTCCTGGCTGCCGGCCCCTTGCCAGCCAGCATCCCAGCCGCAGGCCCCGCTCAGCCCGCTGCCGGCCTAGGTGAACAGAACCCCAGGCTGGAAGTGGGCTGAGCAGGATGGCAGCGTAAGATCAGCATTTTAATTTAATTTTAAATGAAGCTTCTTAAACATTTTGAAAACCTTGTTTACTTTACATACAACAATAATTTAGTTATATAATATAGACTTATAGAGAGAGACCTTCTAAAAAACATTAAAATGTATTACCGGCACGCGAAACCTTAAATTAAAGTGAATAAATGAAGACTTGGCCCACCACTTCTGAAAGGTTGCCTACCCCTGCTGTAGAGAATTCTCACTTTCTCCAAACACATACCCTTTTCCTTCCTTGTTTGCAGGGATCTACTTATTAGCAGGGGGGCCAGCACATGCAAGTCACTTCAGATCTGGTGAGTCCATATTATTTCCTCCTCATGTTCCTTGGATCAGGCTTTCTGCATCTGGGCCAGAACAGAGTCCTGGGCCATAGCATGGTGCAAAGCGAACCTCGATGAGATGCCAGTGTAGAGATGACTCTACTCCCAGCTCTGCTGGTGATTTATATGCGACCTTGGACCTCTTCTCTCTTTGTGCCTCGGTTTCCTCATCTGTGAAACGGGTGTAACAACTTCAAACCCACCTTCAATCAGGTGCTTTGAGATCTGTGCATAAAGGGACTGATTCTCCTGTCCCACACGCCAGTTTTATTATTTGTATTATGATAGCACCTCAAAGCCCCACCTGCAATCGGGGCCCCATTGTGCTGGGTGTTACACAGTCACATCATCAGAGATAGTCCGTGCCCTGAAGAGTTGACAGTCTAAATTTACAAGACAGGCAAATGTGACGGGACAGCGGCAGGAAGTGATTTGCTAAAGGTCACATGGTGGGTCAGTAGCAGAGCAACAAACAGCACCCTGGGCTCCTGAGTCTTAGACTAGTGTCCTATCCACTAGGCCACAGTGGCTTTTGGCTTTGCTCCGTAAACCAAACCTACTGGACCAGCCAACATCTCCTAACTTCATCAGTTTCTACAGATTTTCTGAGGCTCCAAAAGAAATGAATAATATCATCATCATCCTTCTAGTAGTGAAGAGGGCAGTTGGTGTCTCACTGCAGGTGTTCTGTAATTCCAAAGCTACTAAGAGCTCCATGCCCGGGATGTGGAATCCCCTATGAATGTTCTCAGATGCAAATGATTTGCTCTAATCTAAGTATATTAGCTCACTGGGCCAGATCCTCAGTTTATGTAACTTGAAGCTATGCCCATTTATACTGTCTGAGGATTTGGCCCAGATTACTGTACTGGGATTAATTCTTCTCATCTATTTAGGCTCACCTGATAGTTTTTCCAATGAGGAGGATTATGACGATGTGTCCCTGTCCGAGATGGGAGATCAGATGCAAAAGAGGCTACCAGCTTATAAAGACAATACAGATATAGCAAGCCAGAGAAGCAAGGAAGGCACAGGTAGAACCTACATCTTCTCCTCCTGTTCACTCCCTGGCCTGAATTGATCCCTGGTGAAGTCAATGGGGATTCACCAGAGATGAGTTGGGGCCCACGACTGCATGTGGAGTTACACTCCCAGCAGCGGCGCGGCCTGGAGAAGGCTGCATATTTGATTGTGGGTGAATTGACACTTCCTCCAATGCCTGCACTTTCCTTCCTGTTTGCAGGGGTTTACGTGCTAGCCGGGAAGCCAGCATCTTCAAGTTTCCCAAGGACAGGTTAGTCGGAGTTCCTGCAGTCTCCTGTCCCTTGGACTCTACTGCCTGTGTTGCTCTGGGTAATTGGATTCATATGGGCTACGGAGCAGCCATCAGATGGGAATGACATTTGGTTGCTATAGACCTGGAATCAATCGATCTGTCTAAAGGTTTCATCCTGTCACCCATATCTGACCACCTTCCACATAAAGTTAATAGTATTAGCAGAGTCCCTAGTGGACTTCATGGAGTGTCTACCACTTTTCCCTTTTGGTTTGGATTGGGACTGATGCCCTAGAGATTAAAGTCCTCATATCCATTTTCCCTGACACTCCACAGCCAACCCCATGCCTGGGGACAGATTGGAGACAATGCCTTACAGGTGAAAGGTCCTGTATTCCCTTCCCCAACCTCTGTCTTCTGATCTAACCATGAGACTCCACTCACCTCTGAGAGCTGGGGAGAGAACCCAGGAGTCCAGATGCCCAGCCCTAACCACCAGACACCACTCTCCTCTCAGAGATGGGGAAAGAATGCAGGAGTCCTGAATTCCAGGCCACACCCGGATGTGACCACTAGACCACACTGCTTCCCATTACTCATTTAAAAGAGAGAGCCATCGTCGTTGTTTTCAGTGCAAGCCAACATGATTCTGAAAAGTTTAAATAACCACAAAGTCTTCCTTTAACATCAAGAGCCTGGGTGAAACCCTGTCCTGGGGTAAATGATTCCAGGATCCGTCCTGCTAGGAAATGCTGAAAGTACAGGGAGGTACCGTCAGAGATCTAACCAGTGCTGCTCTCCACAGCTGACCCCATTCCTGACTCCAATCAAGGAATAGGCTACAGACCGAAGTCCATTGTGACACTGTATGTCCTGATGGGCATTTGTTTTGCATTGTGGGCAGTTCTCCTCTCACTGGCAGTGGTGAAATGTAAGTCTCAGTATGGACACCTACGTGGGGGGCTGGGTGCGGGAGGGGCCTACTGATGTTATTCTCTTCTCTGAATTAATATATTTGTGCTAGGACAGGCATGCGACAGGGGCAGAAGTGGGGAGAGAGCATCATAGATAAGCAATTAACAGAAAAAAATCCATTGCTATCACCCGCTCTCTCACACACACACACACACACACACACACTGATTTCAGTTACACTGGTGCCAAAACACCATCAACATACACTGATCTCACAGTGGTGCCAAATAGGGTGACCAGATGTCCCGATTTTATAGGGACAGTCCCGATTTTGGGGGCTTTTTCTTATATAGGCTCCTATTACCCCCCACCCTCGTCCCGATTTTTCACACTTGCCCTCTGGTCACCCTAGTGCCAAAGCATCCCCAACACACACTGATCTATTATGCTAGTGCCAAAGCGTGCACACACATGCGCGCATGCACACACACACACACACACTGATTTCAGTCAAGAATCAGAGGGGGAGCCGTGTTAGTCTGGATTTGTAAAAAGCAACACAGAGTCCTGTGGCACCTTTAAGACTAACAGATGCTCCAATACACTCTCTGTTGCTTTTTACTGATTTCAGTGCCACTCGTGCCAAAGAACCCCCAGTATACACACTAATCTCAGTAACACTGGTGCAACAGCACTATACTCTGTGTCTTGGAACTGTTACACTAGCGTAAATCCAGAGTAACTCCAGCAAAGTCACAATGCTGTAAGCCTCATTTTATGTTGTCCTGAGCCCTGTCCTGACTTGGTATTACTTTACACTCACCTTGAACTGGTGTAAATGACTGCACACGGGTCAGGGCAACAGGGGATCAAGCTCTACCCATGCTAGCAACACTACTTTACCACTGAATGTTAAATGGGCTCGTGCTATGATTGAACATGGAGGATGGGGGTGGGGGAGTGCTACCAGCAACTCCAGACAAATCCCTGCTCCAGTGATTCACCCATCAGGTCCTCTCCAAGAGAAAAGTTAGTGCCATATCCTCCTTCCCCTCCCCCCCCCAAGTGTTCTTATAATTATTTATTATTATTACTTGTATTACAGTAGCTCCTAGAGAACCTGACCAAGATCAGGGCCCCATTGTGCTAGGCACTGTACAGGAATATAGAGAAAGGCAGTTCTTGCCCTTTCAATCTAAATGGATGAGGGTACATGTACACAGTAAAAAAAACCCAGAACCTATGGCAGCGGTCTCAGACCAGGATCAGTTGACTTGGGCTTGTGGGGCTAAAAATAGCAGTGCAGATGTTCGGGCTCAGGCTGGAGCTGGGCTCCAGGACCCTCCTTTGTTTCAGGGTCCAGCCTGAGCCTGAATGTCTACATTGCTTGTTTTAGCCCTGCTGCATGAGACCCGTGAGCCTAGCCAGTTGACCTGGGCTCTGAGACTGGCTACCACTGGTCTTTTTTTTTTTTTTTTGCTGTGTAGACATACCCTAAGAAAGACAAAGGGTGGGAGGGACTCCTGTCAATGCAGTCGAGTCCCACACCAGCAATCCCACACTTAGGGATCAGATACTGCTCTTGGTTACAGTGGTGTAAATCTGGAGTAACTCCACTGGGTCAGATACTCAGCTGTGTAAATCAACATAGCCCCACTGACTTAAAGGCATAAGCCAACCTCTCATTATTGGGTGGTAGGAGGGAACTTCCCTTGGAGTCAGGTTTTCACCAGTGCACCTTCCCCCGAAGTAGCGAGTGGAGGCCGCTGTTGGAGACAGAATACTAGACTAGATGAGATTCCTGATATGATCCAGTGTGGTCATTTCTAGCTAGCTGAGGATCTGGCCTATTTATTTTAGCATGAATGGAAAAAGCCATATTTTTTGTTTCCTTTTTAGACTTGCAGATGTCAGAGGAGTTAAAAGTTTTAAACTATAACCACTCGGAGAGGCTAATGAACGGTAGGTTCTGGGACTCTAGCTAACGTGTCGTAGGTACTTCTGGTTAAAAGGGGAAAGTGCTGGGTTTGAATTAGGGGTGGGTGAGTCAATTTGGCCACGCTA
Organism: Platysternon megacephalum; assembly: GCA_003942145.1. Taxonomy (NCBI): domain Eukaryota; kingdom Metazoa; phylum Chordata; order Testudines; family Platysternidae; genus Platysternon; species Platysternon megacephalum. The sequence continues at coordinate 104,827 of QXTE01000545.1, read as the reverse complement.
ATCCTTTCAGGAATCCTTGGCCCATCTCTAGCACCATCCACTGAAGCATCTCAAAGCTTTTTGTAAATGATGAAAAAAGCTAAACAAACCACTCCCTAAATCTGATTCTCCTTTCATTTATATCAAGAAAAGAACCATTGACTTCGATAGAGTTACTTCTGATTTACACCAGAATTACACCTTTGGACCTGATTCAGCTCTCACATCAGTTTATATTAGTGTAGCACCACTGACACCAATGGAATTAGTGCAGGTGCCCACTGGTTTAAGTGAGATCAGGATCAGACCCACTGAGCATAATGGAGTTACTCCTGATTTACACTGGATAGTATGAGAGGAGAATCAGATGGAGAAACTGAAGCTGCAAGAGGCAAAGGATTTGGTTAAGGTCACACAAAGAGACTGGGTACTTAAGAAGATCCTCAGCTGATGTAAATCAATAAATGCCAATTGACATCAATTGAGGCTTATTGTTATCACTTATCTGTATTGTGGTACCACCTAGTGGCCCCATCCCTACCGTGCCAGGCGCTGTGCAAACATATAAAAAAATCACGGTCCCTGCCCCAAATAGTTTACACTCAAAGACAAGAAACATCAGATGAAAACAAAAAATAAATGGTAGGAGCACACGATCACAATGAAGGAATTAAGGATCTGGCCCGTCACGAGGAAGTCTGCCTCTCATGGAGCTGAAACTGAATTTCAATTATTACTTGCATTACACCAAAGTCAGGGGTCCATTGTGCTAGGCACATGAAGAAAAACAGCCCTTGCCTGCACCATCTAAAGACAGAGGGAAAAGAGACTTGCCCAAACTAACAGACAGAGGTGGGAATAGAACTGAGATCCCTAGCACAGCACCTCATCTGCTAGACCATGCTGCCTACTGCCTATTGCTTCAGATGATGTTTTGCACTTTTCAGTGGTGCAGGACCTGGCTGATGCACGAATAGAGCGAAAGAGACTCCAGAGCGACATGAACAAGAGCTATAAGGAATTGTCGGATTTGACAGGTGAGAGAACATCAAGCATATTTTCATCTCTGGTATTTTCTCATGGTCTGTTCATGGTACCAGTGAAAACTATGTTGATTGTTATCAATTTTACCCCAAGAAGCATCAAAAGGGGCTGGTGAATGAAAGTCAGTTTCTGCTCTTGTATAAATCCAGAGTAACTCAACAGAAGACTATTGAGTCACTTTGAGTTTATGGCAGTGTGAATAAGAGCAAGATTTGGAGAAAGGAGGATTCTAAGGCAGGCAGAATCCAAATAAAAAAGGATTTACGGGTCACAATGGCTCATGGAAACAAATTGGAAGACAGTGAAATTGCTGGAAAACAGGTGACACGCTCCCAGTGGGCCACCTCAGTAAATAAGCAAAAAGCTGCTTTCTGCATAAGCCAGAGTTTCCAATGGTAAAGCAGGGCTGTCCTGAATTCTGCATTACAGCCTCCATCTGCAATGCTCTCCCAGAGCCTATAAAATGTGCAGCCGGCTGGAAGAAGTTTGGGAAAACATGCTATTACTTTTCAAATACAACTACAAACTGGATGGGTGCGAAGCAGTTCTGTACTGGTCAAAGCTCTTACCTGGTTATCGTTAACAATGACAACGAACAGGTAAGCTATCCCCTCTGTTTGCTATAGTATGCCATTCAGAATGGAAAGAGTGAGGCATCAAGATCCTGCTTTCAGCTCCATCCATGTCAATCCAGAGTAACTCCAGTAAATTCAGAGGTATTTCACAAGTTTGCACTGCCTCATCTTCCTCTCTGGCTAATGTCACTTGACTGGTTGCAATTAAGTTACACTGATGGGAGAAGAGAATCAAACTTGGGGTAGGAGTTTGTGACTTTCGTCACAAATGTGATTTGAGATTTGACCAGATCCTGAGATTTGTAAATCAGCATAGCTCTACTGAAGGCGATGGAGCTCTGCCAATTTAAATCAGCTGAGGATCTGGCCCTTTTGACTTCAGTAGAACTACACCAGCTGAGGATGTGGCCCTGAAAGCCCATCTGTGCTTCTTTTAGAGCGCTGGGGCTATGGTGGGTGGACGTTTGTCAGAGACGTGCACCCTGCCCGACTGGGAACTCCCAAACTCATCTCCCCTAAGGCAGTGAAAAAACATTCAGAAGGCCGTGACTTTTGATCGCTAGACAGCTGGCTGACTTACAAGTGAAAGGCTGTTGAGATACCATGCCGATGGGTGCATTAGAATTGTACAGACTGACCGCTCCGTTTCACCTTGCCAGTCCCCAGAGCCATCATGCTGGCCTTCTTCATATTCAATTATTTTCCATTCTAGGCTTTTTTGAAAGACTGTAATAAACAGAAAAGGACATACTGGCTGGGACTGAGCGATGCAGTGGAGGAAGGGAAGTGGCAGTGGGTAGACAATAGCCCGTATTCTGTCAGGTAAGCCCCTTCTCATGCAAATCCCTTAATCAGAAAATTAGTCCCAATACTCGGGAGTTTTGAAGCCATTGATATGTCTGTTTTGTCTCTTATCTCATGAAAGGGGACTGAGCAGGATAGGCTCAGAACAGGCACTGACCCTGGGAAGCAGGGATGCAGAACTGGGGCTGGAATCTTAGCATGGGAGGACTCTTTTACATGAATTTAGTGCCAATAAAAAGTACCCCGGAGACTGAAGTCCTTTGTTTATCTGCAGAGAAGGTACAGCCCATGCAGCAGCCGAGAAAGCCCCCCTTCTGCCCCAGCTGTTCCTTGCCAATATGCCTCACCTCTGCCCTGGAGGGACTCCTCTGGTGTGAGAGGGGAGCTCAGTCTCCATGGCCTATTCCATCCTTGGCCTCTCTGCCCTGATGGCCAACATATTTTTGTGAGTGAGTGAGTTTCTCACAACATCCTGCCCATCCCAATGTTGGTACACAGGGCGGAAACCAGTCTCTTCCATACTTATGGAGATAGCCTATTCTGCCCTCCTTGCTAAGGGTTCTTCTTCAGGTTTTTCTTGGGTGTCCTTGATTCCTCACACCAGTCAGTTTCTACTTGGCAGCTTCATGTGGGAATCTGTGTTGGCATCCAGAGTACAAGCCCTACATATGTCCAGCACTTCCTTCTGATTCTGATGGAAATGAGCTGTGAGTTGTTGATTTCTCAGATATCTTCATTGGTGATGAAGTTTTTTTTTCAATCAACTCCCAGAATCTTTCGTAGACACTAAATTTCCAAACTTGTCTAGTTTTCTGTCTAAGATTTTAGTAAATCTTCAGGTCTTGCAGCAGTATGTTAGCACCGAGATTACATTTCAATTGAAAATTCTCAGGTTTTGTTCTAGTACTATATCTCTTTGATTTCTATATGTTGCTGAGTTTATTAAGTGCTGTGGATGGCTTTACTATCCTTGATGTCACTTCCTTCTTGGGCCTCTGTTGGCTAACTTTCTTGACATTTTTGCATTTTACTGTGATGTTACTGCTTGACATCTGGGTTTCAAGGATGTTTGTTTTAGCATAATTAATTCTGAGCCCCACTTGGCGTGCTATTTTTGCCAAATTCTCTGTCTTTGTTTTTAACTTTCTGGGGGTATTGCTCAGTAACACAATATAATCAGCAAAGTCTAGATCTTCTAGGCATTTTGCCATCTACCCATGCTATATCAGTGTTTGTGTTGCTAATACACTTCTTTCTTCATTATACAGTCTATTGCAATGCCAAACAATGGTGGAGATAAAATTCAACCCTATTTCATGCGGTCCACACTGAACCAGTCTGCGGTCTGGTTGGTCACCCTTACAGAGCACTTTGCATCTTTATACATGGCTTTGATGTTGCTTATGACTTTAACTGGGATTTTGTAGGATAGAAGAATATTCCACAATGTATGTCTGTGCAGGCAGGCAAATGCCTTTTGAAAAAAGAAAAAAAAATCAACAAAATAGATGAACAGTGTAGTTTGCTATAAAGGTTCTTAGTGTGAATATCTGATCTACATAGGATCTTTTGGGCCTGAATCCAACTGGTTCTTCTCTAAGCTTTGCATCCACTGCCTCTTTCATTCTGTGTAGTGTCACACTGCAGAAGGCTTTCCCTACAACAGAGTAATGTAACTCCCCTCCAGCTGTTACAGTCAGGAAGATCACTCTTTTGGGGTATACTGACAATGATTCCATGATTCCACTGGTCAAAAGGAAACCCCCTTTTCCCCAAATGTCATTGAACATCTGTCAATGTTGGTAGTATCAAATACTTTCAGCATTTCTGCTATAATTTGGTCATCTCCCACCACTGTTACTTTTCAGATTTTTGACTGCAGCCTGTACTTCTGACATCTTTATTGGATTGTTGTTAATGTGAAGTTGATCAGCTTCCCGTGTTTCATCAAACATGGTGCTGAAATGGGACTGGGTCTATTGACGACGTCTTTGAAATGCTCTGCTCATCTGTTTTATTGGTTCTACTTCAGTTGTAAGCCTTTTTCTGTCTTTGCTTTTTATTTACGTCTGGTTTTGAAATTTTCACATGGGTTTTTAGTCACTTAGTAAACAGCTCCGTGGTTTCCTAACATAGCAGCAACAACAGCAACTTCAACTTCAGCTGCTAGGTCTTCAACAAATCTGTCCTTGTGTTGCGTCACACTGCTTTTTCTGCTTTCTTATACTCCTCTTTTGGCTTTTGCCAATAGTTTATTGGTCTTATCATTCAGTTCTTTCCTTGATGAGATACCACGTCTCTTGGCTTATCCAATTCTTGCTCTGTCTATGTTGATATCCAACTGTGACTGCTGCAGCTTGAATCATATGGTTTCTGAGCACTGCCCATTTTTCTTCAGGTCCAGTCTGTGTCTCACCTCTCTTTGCCTCTGTCAGTGCCTCAAGCCTGTTTCTTAGTTCAAGTTGGAATTTCACACTACGCTTTTGCTTTCAGTTTTATACTGTTGATTTTCCTTTCCCATTTTCTGCTTAGCATTGATCGTTCTCAATTTTAATTTCAGTTTAGCAATGCAAAGATTGTGGTCACCACTAACATCTGCTGCTCGATATGTCCTTACATCTTAGACGGATTACTTGGATCTTGAGCTAGTGTGGATGTGATCAATCTGACTTTTCATTTTGCCATCTGATGAAATCCAGGTTTCTGTGTGTATTCCTTTGTTAGGGAACAGGGTACTTGCAAGAACCAGGTCGGTGACCAAGCACAATTCAGTGAGTATCTCACCATTTTGGTTGATGGTTCCCAACCCATGCTTCCCCATTGCTCTTTCCATTCCTGAGTTGTCACATCCTATTTTACCGTTAAAGTTGCCCATAACAAGGAGTAAGTCATGTATAGGTATTCAGTCAATCACACTTTGGAGACAATTGTAGAATTCATCTTTATCCTCAGCACTATGTTCCTTTGTTGGCGCTGTATGATGGACATTTTTAAGAATCTAGTTTGGAATCTGGCCCATATGATGTTTTGGTTAATCAGTTCCCAGCTAGTGAGTGAATTTTCAGCAGAATCTGTCAAAATGAGAGCTACTCCCCCGAGTGTTTGTTGTCACTATGACCTGAGTAAATGAGATGTTTCTTCTCTGGCTTGAAACGCTTGTTATCCGCACCTATCAACCTGCTCTCACTGGTGCTCAAGATTTCAAGTCTATTGTTGTCCCTCTATCTCATGACCTGCATGATCTTTGATGTTTGAAACATTGTTCTCACATTCCAATGACCAACTCTGAAGGGGAGCATCAAACTTGTGGGGGTCCTGGCTTCCACCAGGAGCCTTCTTGCAGCATGAGGGGTCAGCAGTGTTCATTTCTACTGAAATGTTGAGATATTTTTACTAGGCTAGGTGGTTAGTCTTGTGTTCAACCCTCCCCAATTTATCCAGGCTTGGGACTGGCAGCACAGTTGTCAACTTTCATGTGGTAAATAAGCACCCTGACTTTCACAATAATCAAGTTAATCCCATTTCAAAACAAGGCCAAAACAAGCCAATCCCTAAGAACTAGGGCTGTCAAGCAATCAAAAAAATTAATCATGCAATTAATCACACTTTAAACAATACTAGAATACCATTTATTTAAATATTTGTGGATGTTTTCTACATTTTCAAATATATTGATTTCAATTAGAACACAGAATACAAAGTGTACAGTACTCATTTTATATTTATTTTTTATTACAACCTAATATAAGTACTGTAGTGCAATCTCTTTATCATGAAAGTTGAACTTACAAATGTAGAATTATGTACAAAAAATAACTGCATTCAAAAATAAAACCATGTAAAACTTTAGTACCTACAAGTCTCACTTTCAGGTGACATTGTAAATAAGAAGCAGTCAGCAGTATCTCTTGTAAATGTAAACAAACTTGTTTGTCTTAGCAATTGGCTGAACAAGAAGTAGGACTGAGTGGACTTGTAGGCTCTAAAGTTTTACATTGTTTTGGTTTTGAGTGCAGTTATGTAACAAAAAAAATCTACATTTGTAAGTTACACTTTCACAATAAAGAGATTGCACAACTGTACTTGTATGAGGTGAATTGAAAAATAGTATTTCTTTTGTTTATCATTTTTACAGTGCAAATATTTGTAATAAAAATAATAATATAAAGTGAGCACTGTACACTTTGTATTCTGTGTTGTAATAGAAATCAATATATTTGAAAATGTAGAAAAACATCCAAAATATTTAATAAATTTCAATTGGTATTCTATTATTTAACAGTGCAATTAATTTTTTTAATCGTGATTAATTTTTTTGAGTTAATCGCGTGAGTTTACTGTGATTAATCGACTGCCCTACTAAGAACCCCAACACTCTATGTGACTAGATCCCCCCGGCATGCAGTCTGGGATTGTGGTGAGCCCACTGTGCACCCCTGACTCTCTCCCCCTCTTGTCCCTGCTTGCCCCTTGCCCCTGCTTGCCAGAAGCTGATAAAAAAAAAAGAAGCAACAAGCTACAAGCCAAAAACTAGCCAACAAGCAACTCACAAGCCAATTAAGCCAAAAACAAGCCCGATTTCTGCGTTGTTGTTTTTTTGCGGGTTTGGCATGTCTGACCAGCAGCCCCAGCATGCTGGAAGTAGGGTTCCATTATGGTGGTTTGTTGTTATTCTTCTCCATTGTTATATGGTCTTGTCCCTCTGGTAAATGAATTGACACTAACGGACAAATTGTGACTTAGCATAAGTGGGTGCATCTCTGTGGATTTGCACCTGCTTTCACCAGACCAGACTTTAGTCCTAGGGATCCATTTCACATAGACCACCAAAGAGCCATCAGATGGTGACGTCTCCTGGTTGTTTAGTCAACTGGCCCAGTAATTTAGAACTGGAACTCTCCAGTGTTCAGAGCAATACAATCTCCCCTGCCTTGGAATAATTCTTGCTGGAGAGTTGCCACTCTTGCCAGGGTTTGAGTTGTTCTACAGAACCTTCCCCTCCTACAGCTCCTTCCCAGTAAGTAGGGGTGGCACAGTGCCCTCCCAGAGCACCTCCTTGTGGTACAGCAAGGCCCTGCAGGCACAGTTCCCTCAGTTCCCTCTACAGGGATTCAGAAATAAATCACTCACCTCCAGAATCTTTAAACAATATTCCCCTTCTCCTGGGGTCTAATTTATTTAGTGTATACACATAGGTCTTCTGATTTTCAGTTATAATGGATAAAGACTGATAAAACACCACAATACAAAAAGAAAAAAAATTCCAAGTTTATCTGATAAACACTGGAAAATATTACTTGTATCTAAGGACTTGTCTGCACAGAGCAGTAATTTGGATTATGGGAGTTGGGATGGGTGATTTCTAAAGCCTACTAATGTGTTGTGCATTAATTGGTCCGTGTAGACCCTGCTGGTATGGACTAAAGGTTCCCAAGTGCGCTTTAAAATAGTGCTGTTTGAAACAATACTATGTTAAAGTGTGCCTAGAGAATATTACAAAGAGATGAGTTACAATATATACACATTACTAATTACAGTACATATGAAGAGAAAGTCCTGAAAATCCCCAATGTTTGTAACTCAAATATTGCTAAAAATAAATCCCCCAAATTGAAATTAATAAACCTCCGAAACCAGAAGCCTTATTAATACAGCTTCGTCCAAAATAGCTCGTTGTTCGGTCCAGGGTCTTTCTAGCCCTCCTTCTTGGAATGGGGGATTTCAGTCCTGTCCTTCCCAGCCCATAGAGTCTCACCTCAGATTCAGGGGTTTTCCTAGGCCTCTTTCTTGGGGCCAAGGGGATTTCCTGTCAAGCTTCTCCAACAGCTTCCCTTATTGGGCTGTGTTTATTACCTCAGGCCCACTGTGACTTTAAAACAGCTTCTCCTCCAGCTAGTCCTTTTTCACATTAGTCCTTTTTCTCCCTGGACTGGGAGAGCTTAGCTGACATCAACCTTCCACTTCCTGTGGTGTCTCCCTGTTTTGAGGGAGGAGGCCGAATATATCCAGACCTCTTTCCCAGAGCTGGTTCTGCTTGGTTAGGAGAGGGTGGAGCCTTGACTCACCATCTCTACAAGACTTCTGGTCCTGGACTCTTAAAAGAATAGCACAGGTTTTCACCAATCACAGACTCTTCCCTGGAACGGATTCTCCTCTCCCCATAGCTGCCTTTGTAATTTTTCCAAGAACTTGGGGTACTAAACCTTAAAAGGACGACACCACAGGATAGGGATGGGATGACCCCTAGGCCCTACTACCCCGACACTGCAGGGAAACCATTGACCCATTGATATGACTGGCATTAATTCCCCTCTTGCTAACACCAGTGCAACTCCAGAAAGCCAGATTCCCAGCTCGTGTAAACTGGCATTGCTCCATTTACATGTCCACTTACATTAGACGAGGACCAGAATGTACAGATGACGGGACTTACTGGTGTAAGAGGAGAATCAGGTCTGTAGCGTTATCAGTACCAGATTTACCATGGCGCCACTGGCCATGGCGCTGGGCCCACGTTCCAAAAGGGCCCTGGTCCGGCCCACTCTTCTCCACTCCCCACCCACTGCTCTCTCCTGTGGGGGCAGCGGGCAGAAGCTTGGTCCTGCCAGCTCCTGCTGCAGCAGGGCAGGCTCTGCCGGCAGCCAAGCTCCCCCCTCCTCCGCCTCTTCCCCTGAGCGTGGTGCGTTCCCACCCCTCCCCGCACATCTCCTGCCGCCGAACAGCTGTTCATTCACGCGAGGGAGCGGGAGGAGCGGAGCCACAGCCTGCTCGCTGCTCGGGGGAGGAGGCGGAGAAGCAGCTGGGGCCGGGCCTTGGGGAAGGGGGTGGAATCAGGGCATACCCCCTCTAGCCTCCTGCCGTGAGCCACTCAGGGCAGAGGGCTGGGAGCACCCTGATGACCCCAGCCCACACCCACAGCCCTCTGCCCTGACTCCTGCACCCCCCTCTCACATCTTCAGCCCCTTGCCCTGACTCCTGCACCCCCACGGCCCCAGACCTGACTCCTGCACCCCCCACACATACCCAGCCTCCCACACCCCGTGCCTTGACTCCTGCACACCCCCTCCAATCCCCACCCCCACCCTGAACACCAAACGGGAGCTCTGCACCCCCCCCTCACATTCCCACCTGCACCCTTCGCATCAAATGGGAGTTTCCCCAGGAAGCGTTCCACACCCCAACCTCCTGCCCCAACTCTGAGCCCCCTCCCTCACCCTAGCTCCTGGCCAGACCCTGCACCCCAACCTCCAGCCTGTTCCTGCACCCTAACTCCCTCCCAGACCCTGCACCTCCAGCCCTGTGCTCAGTGCACCCCCGCCCTCAGCTCAGTGCAGAGAGAGATGAAGAGAATGGGCTAGAACCAGGGAGAAAGTAGGCACCCGCTCTATGTGGGCAGGGGTGGGGGAGATCCTGTTTACCACCTCCCCAGCCTTGCTGCGCTTGCTGTTTACCCCCAGCCCCTCCCTTGCTCCAGGGACCAACCCTAGTCCCACCCCACTGTGCTTTTGCCCCCGACCCCTGCCTTTCTCCAGTCAGCAGGGACTAATCCTCCCCCCATGCCCCACTGTGCTCATCTTGCCCCATCCCCTGCCTCACTCCAGCTGGGGACCAATCCTTCCCCCCCCCCCATGCCTCGGTGTCAGGGTGGATAAAAATCAATGACTTTTTTAAAAAAATCAAAAAATCAGATTTTTTTTTAATTTAAATCAGCTTTTTGAGGAAAAAAACTATCTAAAGATAGTTTTAATTAAGAAACATTATATCTCATCATGGAATAGGGATTATAAATTCTAATTCTATAGTATGAGACAAGATATTCATGTAATGTTTAAGAAAAGTTTTTTAAATGAGTTCTAATAGTTCATGGATTAGGGGCCCAATCTTATGGGGTTCCACAGGCTTCTTACAGAGTATTTAGGTTAATCTTTCTATCTACCCAATGGGACTCAGTGCTCAGTCTAGAAGATACCATCAGAGATGCTTAGTTTTGCAGTTCTCAAACTATGGATTTGTGTCTCCAGAGGTAACATGCTTGTTAACAGCAAAAAATGTTTTTAAATAAATAAATAATATATAGGGGTGAGAAATAACAGACCTCAACTCTATTGCCCCTCTGCAAATTTGTGTACACAGAGTCAATCCCTTACCTCTCTTTAAATGTGAAAAGTTTCAAAAAGTTCAATGAATAGAAGATTGTTGGAGGCGGAATAGATCTGGACAAGGAGAAGAAGTCTGGAGATAAACGTGAGAAGCGAGGGACATATGCTTTTTTGTTAAAATATTATGTTTGCTGTTGAAGAAAAAAATCCAGAATACTTAACATTGTTGTTTTAGTTAAATAAAACAATTTAAATGTCTGTCTGGTGATGTTCTCCTCCTAATACAGCCTGGCAGGAAAATCCTCCAAATATTAATGATTAACCCGTTGAACTGGAGATAGTTCACCTCCCAGTGACTTCATAAATATCTGCTTCAATTATCTTTGGTAAATGAAATAACCAAACAATCATTCATTTTCTGATATAGCTGTAAAACTCATCTGAAAAGTTTTCAAAATAAATCAGTTTAAAAATGTATAGTGTGTACCTTCTAAAAATGAAACCTACATCTATCTCTGAGTTGTGACAAATATGTATTAAGGTTATAACAACAAACAAGAATGAACTTTTATGTAGAAAACCATGATTAAATCGAGTCTTCCTGACTAGTGATTTAAATCATGATTTAAATCAAATCCACCCTGCCCGCTGTGCTCTTGCCCCTGGCCCCTTCATTCCCCAGGGGGGCCCACAAATATGTTTGGCGCCGGGCCCACAAAAAGTTACTCCAGCCCTGGTTACCTTCTCAGAGTAAGTTTTTGGTCTCCATTACACTGGAGTAAATCTGTAATCTCTCCATTGACGTCAATTTGGTTTACTCTTACACTGTAACCAGAATATGGCCCATTGATTTAATCTTAAAAACTCGATGGAAGAATTTGTAGATATCTGTCTCTGCAGTGGCACAGCTGTATTTGATAAAGGGGGCTGAGATCTACAAAATCCCTCCTTAGAGGCTACAGTTACTGGCACTGCCCTGAGAGGCGTGAACTTTTCCCATTTGTCTTAATGGGTGTTAACTCTGGAGCCTGAAGGTGACAGTTTAACTACATCAGCAGACTCTATGTGGCTTTGTTTTTCTTGGCAGCTTTTGGAACTCGGGGGAACCAAACATCCAGGGTGAGGAGGAAGACTGTGTCAAGATGAGGTCTACTGGGACATGGGCCGATTCCGAGTGCTCCCAGCCCAATTACTGGATTTGTGAAAAGACATGGATCTGCTGACCCACTTTTCAAACATGCTCTTGTTATGGGATTGAGCACAAGTCCCACTGCTCCTCCTGCACCTGCTCAGTGGCTGACAAGAACTCACTCCAGCTCCCCAATAGCTGAACTGAAGATGATGTTTCTCCTGATCGTTAATAGTGCTCTCCTGCATGCTAGTTAGGGCTGTAGGTTCAGGGGTCCAAGTGGTCCCAAAAAAGTGGCAATATTATACCTCAGCCCTGCTCACCTCCTCAAGCTTTACTCATAAAACGCAGAGCAGCTACACACTTCAGCTAAAATGATCAACAGTTGAAATGTAACTGTGTTGACATGTAAATGGCCACCACTGGGTTTCAGAATCAACACCCACTTAAAACAAATGAGGAAAGTTCCTGCCTCTCAGAGCTATGAGGCCCAATTCTTTACTTGCATCTGTTTTAAACCAACATAACAACTGATTTCAATGTAGTTACTTCTGCATCAGTAGTGTCTACTTAACTCTCAGAAATTATGGCTTCTATAGACTAATTCTTATACTTCAAATCCACTCCTCAAAAATATGATAGTGTTGACAAGACCCCTTAAGGGGATGCAGCCACTTCACTCATACCATATATTTAGGCTTGGCAGAATTAGATTGTTTTTATATATACAATTTTGACAGATAAATAGTATCAATGTTTATTTAAGTATTTAAAAAAAAATATCAATGTAAATTTTCACAGTTGTAGAAAATTATGGGCAGGTCAAACAATATTTATTTTATGACAGTAGATGCAGACATTCAAAAAGTTAAAACATTATCACCGTTAAAAACACAAATTGTCAATGTCACATGTCAGAATATACAAAGTAAATATCCTTAAATCAAACTCTAATATATGCTCAAGCAGTATTTTCTTACTTTATCTATCTGTAAATTCTGATGATTAGCAATGAAAATTTTTTTGTCGGTTTGTTTGTGTACTGTGAAATTGACATTTACCAACATTGAGTGATAAACATTGTATCCTTCCAAGCCTACATATATTCCTCCTTCACTTTCTATCACTCCATGCAAGTTGCATCTCTCCCTGCCTTAAGCCATGTCTTTCATTCATTTGTGGAATAATAATTATGTGATTCTGTAGCTAAGGTCAAGTTGAGTTTTGCCCTTTAAAACAGGGATTCTGTTTTATTGTTACATAGAAAGAATATAGCATATTTTCCTCAAACATGCAGAAATTGTAACTGAGCACAGAATGGATTTTCTGAGGGTTTACAAGTAAATCTGTTGACTAGTTTGGATTATAATCAATTAAACTTGTGTCCTTTTAAGAAGTGCAGTGTATATTGCCAGACTTTTTTTTTGTACTGAATGACAAAATCATCTGTTGCGACAAACTCTCTGTTTAAAGATTGACCTAAGTGCTCTAAAATTGACGTTTGTTGGGTTTCTTTAAATTTGGTGTGCCTCAGGAGGATGCAGGGTAGGATTAGTGATGCAAATTTGGAGTCATTCGAGGCAGGGATTCCAGAGATATAAGCCTGGAAAAAATAGCTATTTTTAAAAAAAGTCTAGGTGGTGTTTTTTTTTGCAGAGAGCTAGAGATCAAACTATTGATGGAATGCGGGTAAAAATGGTCTCAATCTGTTGAGTTTAACCCAAGGTCATGTGTGGCACTCACTAAATCTTTGGGGGACTCAAACTGAGAACAGTATTTAAGAAAATGTACATTTTTACACTGCATGTGCACCAATAAAAAAAAAACAGCTAGACAGTTTCCATGCCAGTTTTTTATATGCTATCCTCGACTCTTGTAAAAGCTCTAAAATCTGCATAGTTAATTGGATTGCTTTGAAATCTGGTGTGCCTCATGGTGGCATAGGGTAGAGTTAGGGATCCAAACTTGGGGTCATTTGGCCAAGGAGTTTCCAAATTACAGGTCCCCTCCAAAAAATAGTTTCCTTCTTTTGCCTTCTGCTGTTAATCTGAGAGGTACTAATGACGGGATGAATCTCAGGCCTGGTTTATGTAGGGTTTTTTGGTCACTGAATACATATAGAAAAACAATAAGAAAGAAAAAAGAGACACCCCAAGCAGGGCAGGGGCTATTGCAGAGTGTCTGCAGTATCACAACTTGCAGTGAATGTGTCTTGGCCTGAGCATTATGCTCCAGCTCAGCTCAAACTATCCCATTCAGGCCACTGCAATGGCCATTTCTATGTTGACTGTGGGCAGCCGAATATCATGATGGCTTGGGAGAACTCCACATATTCTATGCACAGGTTCTTGAAATCTGCCTCCTGGCTTTTGTGCTCACTTGGCCACTTCTCAATCCAAGTGTCTGCCAATGACATAGGAGATACTGGAAGGGACAAGGAGAAGATTTGTGCCTTTGATTCCGGGCTTCACTCACTACTCACTGATCTCCCATCCGTCTGTTGAGTTCTTCAAGGATGGCCAGGCCTGCTCTATTTGCAGGATCCCAAAGGCCACACCTGACTTGTACAGAATCAGAACAAATTGCAACCAGTATCATCTTTAATTCAGGGACATGGCCCATGGAGACTACAAGTCCCAGCAATCAATGATCCACATTCAACTGGTCCGATTAGGATGGACCATTGCTTAGATGTCCTGACCTGCCCCTATTCTCCTCTCACTCACTGACTGGTCAGTTCTAATCAGACACCTAAATACAACCTTGGTTTCCACAGGATCAGCCAAGGCTGTCCCACTGAACTGGTGGCACCTTCCCATTCTAAACTTATTTATATATTTTCCCCCAAAAGAAATATATTTCCATCTGTTCAAGTGAAATTATTTATCCAAATTCAGGCCAATGCAATTAGGTAATGGCTCTGGGCCAATAACCCTTGAAGCGAACTGAAAACAGTGACCGTTAACTATTGTTTGTGCTGGTTAAGGTGAAATGATTCACAAACTACAACTTCCTGCCACAGCATTCTCCCCATCAACATGCAGAGATTAAAGGCCCAGGTCAAGGGGCTACTTACTTGGCTCTCAAGGCCCACAAATCACTTCTGAGGCCCCAGATTAAATAGTCATTAAGCTCCAGTTTCAGAGCCTCACAACATTTTGCATAGCTGATGAACGCACGTGTTTTTCCTTCTGGATTTTCATCAGTTCCTGGGGAAAAAAGAAAGAAAGATGCCGCACATCAGAAGTTGGAGAGGGGGATACCGAGTGCAGGGGAAAGAGATAACAGGAATAGGAAAAAGGGGAATCCCAGATGTTCTCCTGCAGCTTCAGTACAGAGACCTAGGGTCAAATTTAACCCTAGAATAAGCAAGCAAACCTCTTATTGAAGCCAATCACTATAGTTCAAGCACTCAGATTAACTCACCTCCCAGTCATGACAATCACGGATGTGGCACCAGAGCTTACTTTGCCCCCTGTTCACTTTGCCTTTATCATGGTTGATAGAAGTCCATTTTTAGGAACATCGGATCATCTTCATCCATACCAAATTGGGGCATCAGAGCTGGCATCTTTGCTCCTGCAGTGGCCATTACTGGAAAATTACACTTGGCAGAATTCTTTTTTTTTTTTTTTTTAGTTATTTTGACAGATAATATTTTTTATTTGTAAGCATTTTTTCTATTTTTATCCATTTAAATTTTCACAGTTGTAGGAAATTATGGGCAGGTCAGAGAACGGGGGAGGTATCAGACAATAATTATTTAATTACAGTAGATGTTGAGATTCAAAAAAAGTTAAAGCATTATAACAGTTAAAAAACAAATTGTCAGCATCACACATTATAATTTACAAAGTAGAAATCCTTAAATCAAATTCTAAGAAGTTATCATGCAACATTTTTCTTACTTTGCCTATCTGTAAATTTTGATTATTGTCGACAGAAATATTTGTCCATTGGTTTGTGTGTGTATGGTGAAATCAGTGTGACATTTACTGATAAAAATGAGGAAGTTACTCACCTTGTGTAGTAATAATGGTTCTTCGAGATGTGTGTCCCTATGGGTGCTCCACGGTAGGTGTATGTGCGCCCCTGTGCCTCTAATCAGAGATTTTTGGTAGCAGTGTCCGTTGAGCCTGCGCATGTGCCCTCCCTCCCTCGTGGTCTACCTCGAGGCTATTTAGCACTGCATGGGCGAACCCCCCTCACTTCCTTCTCTACTGCAGAGCCCTATAGAGAACTCCGAAGTAGAGGGGAGGAAGGCGGGTTGTGGAGCACCCATAGGAACACACATCTCGAAGAACCATCGTTACTGCACAAGGTGAGTTACTTCCTCTTCTTCTTCAAGTAGTGTCCCTATGGGTACTCCACGGTAGGTGACTCCCAAGCAGTACCCACCACTGGAGGCTGGGATTTCAGAGTGGAGTCTTTTACTACAGAGAGTACTGTGGAGTCGAAGATGGTGTCAGCAGCCAAATGTTCAGTGATCGCATAATGTTCTGCGAAAGTATGGGCAGAGGCCCAAGGCATTGCTCTATAGATTGCTGAGATAGGGGTATCCCTATGGAATGTGACTGAGGTAAAAACTGACCTTGTGGAGTGCGTATGGACTCTGGATGGAAACAAGTTGCGTCCTTGATAAGTGATTAATGCAACTAGAGACCCATTTGGATAATCTTTGAGTAGATATCACAGAGCTTTTGGATCTTTCTGTGGATGAAAGGAAGAGTTTAAGGGATTTCCTGAAATCCTTCGTCCTGTCCAAGTAGAATGCTAATGTCCTTCTAATATCTATCATATGCACAATTGTCTCCCAGTTGTCACAATGTGGTTTTGGGAAAAAACAGGGAGATGGATCTGTTGATTCATATGGAAAGTGCAGAGAAAGTAGGGAGAAACTTGGGATGTGGCCTTAGAGTTACTTTGTCTTTAAAAAAAAAAAAGGCCGTGAATGGTGGGTGTGCCATCAGGGCCACTATTTCTCCTATGTGCCTAGTTGAGGTGATGGCAATTAGAAATGCTGTCTTCATGGACAGGTGTAAGAGAGATCAAGTGCCCTGGACTCAGAGGGAGGTCTAGTCAAAGCCCTGAGAACTAGGTTAAAGTCCCAGGGGCTGGAGCGGGTGGTGTCACATGCGGGAAGAGATTCCTAATGCCCTTAAAGAATCTACTCATTAGTGAGTGAGGCTGTTTTTGCTGCAAGATGTACCTTAAGGGAGCTGAGTCAGAGTTTAAAATGTAGTGCAAAATGAGAGGTAGGAAAGATGAGGTTGGGTCTCTGTGTTTGGAATGACGCAAACTTGGAGTCGTTTCCATTTTGTAGGTAAGTATGTCGAGTGGTCAACTTTCGGTTGTGTTGCAACATGTCTTTCAATCAGAGCATTCTTCCTCTAAGCCTTGGAACTAAGAAGGAGCTAAGCCTGGAGGCGGAGGACCCGCAGGTTGGGGTGAAGGGTCAGCCCATTGTTTTGAGAGAGCGGGTGAGGAATGGGCTGAAGAGAAAGAGGAGGGCATATTGCCATTAGGGTCAGGAAAGGGAGCCAGACTTGTCATGGTCAAGAGGGGCAATCAGAATAACTCTCGCTTTGTCTTGTTGAATTTTCAACAGAATCTTGGATAGAGTAGGAAACTGGGAAAAGATATACAAGTGGGCCCTGTCCCATGGGAAGATGAGGGCAACTGCCAGTGAATGTTTCCCCAGGCCGGCCCTGGAGCAGTAACAAGGACCTTTCTTGTTCCGTTAAGTAATGAAGAGATCAATAGCCAGGGTTCCCCAAAGGGCGGATATATCTTGAAGCACCTCTGAGTTCAGTACACACTCATTGTCATGACAAAATTCCGACTGAGACTGTCGTCTGTCAAATTCTGTATCCCTGGTAGATAGACAGCTGAGATGAGCACATTGTGATGGGTGCATCAATTCCAAAGTTTGAGTGCTGTCTTGTAAAGGGAGGGAGATCTGGCAGCCCCCTGGCGATTTATACAAAACATACAGGTCATATTAAATCCATCATGACTTTTGTGAGTTGTTTTTGATAAAAAGCAGAAAGTGTGCACAGGCATTCCTGACAGCCGTTAGCCCCAAAAGAGTGACATGGAAGGTCATTTCTGTGGAAAGCCATTTGTCCTGAACCTTGTGGTTGTACAGGTGAGCTCCCTAGGGTATTAGGGAGACATGTGTCCCAGGGTGGTGAATGTGGGTAGCGAGAGGAATGCACTTGCTTGTACTGCATCAAGGTTGCTGATGATAAAGTCCAGTCACTGTACCAGAGTTAATATGCCACTACAGTGAAGAGAACCTTGGAGAATACCCTGTGTGGAGCAGTCTTTACTGATAATGATCCTGCCAAAACAGTAAGCAGTAGGAAATCTCCTGTATGATGGTTGTATTGAGATACGGAAATAGACACCTTGTAGGTTCAGGGCTAGAAATCAATCTCCTTGCTCTAGAGCTGGTCCTAACCACTGTGAAGTAGGGCAAGGTGACTTCTGAGTGGCGTGACAGGTATATAGATGGCAGCTGATGTTGTAAGGTATCATTGTGCAGGCACTCGACCAGCTCATCAAAAGTGCTTATAAGAGGCACTTTGAGAGGTCAAAGACTGGGCTGCAGACTGTTCCCACTTTTGAGCCCAGGTCCTCTTACACTGTGGCTCATAACAGCACTGAGATGGTGGGTATTGAGAAGATTGTGACCTGTGGTGTGGTTGAGAGGTATATCTTCTCTTCTGTCCCACAGTGTAGATTCCTAAAGAGTGTAACGTGGTCTGAGAATCCTTCAGGATGTGGAGAGAAAATCTGTTTTCTCAGCAAAGAGTTTGGCCCTTCAAACTGGAAGTCTGTAGCTCGTTGGGCAATCTAGAGAGGTTGAGCCAAAAAGAAACCCCACAACCCACCTCAGAACCACTGTCATGGAGACTGGGCGGGCAGCTGTAACAGCTACATCCAGTGCTGTCTCTAAGACCAGTCTGGCTATTAACTGACCATCTATAAGAATGGTCTGAATCTGTTCTTTTTGTGTCTCCAGTAATGTTCCAGAAACACGTTGGGTTTCCCATAATTAATAAAATTGTATTTGGCCATGACAGTTTAGTAATTCATGACTCTAAACAGTAACGTCGATGAATACACCATCTTGCCAAGCCTGATTGTATGGAGTTGACTTAGCATTATGTTGCTTGCTTCATGCCTTAACCACATCCACTATGATGGAGTTGGGTTACAGATGTTGAAAACAAAGTTTGCCTCTTTGGGTAGAGATGTAGGGGTTTTTTGTTGTTGTTTTTGTTTTTTTACAGTCTGTTGCTGGATGGTGCGATGGAGGCTGGTGTCTGCCAGCTGACTTTGGTAGGATCTAGAATCACCTCATTAATTGGGAGGGCAATTCTAGATGACAAGGTGGTGTGCAGAATTTCCACCAACTTGTGATGTGTATCTTCCACCTCCTATAGGGGAATCTACAGCTTGTCTGCCACCCCCTTGTTAAGATCCAGAAAGTTCTTAAAATCTTCCCCTAGTGATGAGGGGTGGGCAGCACAGCCTCATCTGGTAGAGATGAGAAGTGTGCTGGAGGGGTAGCTTCCTCTTTGGGTTCTTTTTCCTGTTCTGAAAAAGCTTCCTCCTGCCCTGGCTCAGGTGCTCTGGACAGACAGGCTGTAGCAAAGCATCTGGTGGACTCTCCCTGAGAGACACTGGGGACGGTCGGGACATGTGTGCGTACGTCGTCCAAGAATTACAATATGGCCTTGCGGGGGGAGAGGGAGGAAGGTGGGCATGGGCGGTGGGCTTACCTCAGGGGGCCCGTACCGTGATTGTAGGTTGGCTTGATGGAATTGGGGAGGACCCTTATAGTGTGATGGTGGGCCACGATGAGGGGCCAGGGAAATGATCTCCTCCTGGCCATTGTCACACTCATCAGGGGGTAAGGGTGGTGCTGACTGAGGTATTGGCAGTATACAGCCTGGTGCCAAGAGCGAGTCTGGGTACCGGGATGTGCTCGATACCAGGGTCCTGGTACCAAGTAATGGACCATTAGGTCTCCAGGGTGCCAGAGCTCATGCAGTACCATGGGTTCATTTGGTACCACAGAGGAGTGTCCAAGGTACATTGTCAGTACCAATAGTTGGGCAGAGCACTCCCTAAATGAGAGTTTTGTTGTGCCCAGTACAGAAAGTTTGTTGGTGCCTCTATTTTAGAGATGGTACGGTAATTGAACAGGAGTACTTGTGGCACCTTAGAGACTAACAAATGTATTTGAGCATAAGCTTTCGTGGGCTACAGTCCACTTCTTCGGGTACCGAGGCCACAGGTCTCCAGAGTGTAAGCAGAGTCAGAATGAGCTCTCTCCTGACATCTGGTGGTGAGCTGTGGAAAAGGACTTCAGGGGCTGATCTCGTTTGCCTGGGCACACCCACCCTGCCTAGCATGATGGACTGCTTGCCCAAATGGTCACTTTGGCTGCTGTGGGATCCCCAGTCTCTTTGTTATTGGGGCAGGAGTAATAAAGGGTTGTTATCCTGGTTATGTGAATCAAGGACAGTAGAACTGTACTTGGCATTTTATGATGGAGGGACTTGCCCTCAACTAAGTAGCACTCACTAGGCAAGAGCTAATTTTGACTCCACTAGGAGTCTTGTTACATGCTGCAGAGCTGAAATCACTGATACCTAGGTCTAAGCATTAGATCTACTTTTGGCTAGTGGTGCACCAGCAATGAGGCTCCCCTACTACCAGCTAAAATCAGTAAAGAGCTGAAGTTACTAAGAGCTGAGATCACTGAGAGCTGTGTTAAGGGGAGGCTGAAGACAAGTTGGTGAGCAGCTAGCAGAGAGGAGTGGATAGCAGAGCAGCTGGCGGAGAGGCGCAGCTAGCGGTGAAGACTGCAGCAGAACCCCACGGAAAGGCGTGGCAATCAGCTGTCAACCCGAGCAGCGGAGCATGTAAGATGCCCCCCATATCTCCCCCCACTTCCACCCAGGCTGGGAGGTAAACTCTGCAGAGGAACTTCTGAACTCTGGGGGCTGCACTGACCAAGGACAGAAACTGTGGGAGGGGTGACTTTTGGGTTGCTGGACTCAAGAACCGCCCTGGGGCTGCACTGACCAAGGTCAGAAACTGTGGGTGGGGTGATTGTTGGGTTGCTGGACTTAAGACCCTGAGGGGAAAAGGACACTGTCAAACTTACTTGGGGGTGAGTCTTTTGCTCATGGTTTGTGTTATGAATCCTGTTTGTGGTTTTTCCCCAACATAATGCCGCATTGTTTCCCTCCTTTATTAAAAGGCCTTTGCTACACTCAGACTCTGTGCTTGCGAGAGGGGAAGTATTGCCTCTTAGAGGCGCCCAGGGGGATGGTGTGTAATTGTCCCAGGTCACTGGGTGGGGGCTCGAGCTGGTTTTGCATTGTGTTATTGAAACGGAACCCCTAGATACTGAACCCGGACTTTGTTGCTGCCAACTCTGACGGGCAGAAGGGTTACAAGAGTACCAGAGCACATGTGTTACCCTGGGCTCAAGTGGTACCACAGAGGAGTGGTGCTCCTGCATTTAACAGCATAAATAATATAGGTGGCCCACAAAGACTATAGATTTTAGCATGCAATGCTCATTTTGAGGCTAGCAGCCTTCCACTCAGTTCAAAACCGATCACTGGATAAGTCTTCATGGACCAGAACCAGTAACTTAGATCTGATCCCCTTGAAATTTTTCGGTGTGGGAAGTTGGATTTGAATCCCCAGGTTCAAACTGTTTTGTTTCTGAGCTAGAACAAAAATTGGGAGAGACCTATCTTCCAGAGCTTTTTCGGAGACACATGAGATCTGATGTGAATAGCTGATCAAAAGAGATGTATACCATTCCTCTAATTTGGGCCCAAATTCCCATGAG
This sequence comes from Platysternon megacephalum, assembly GCA_003942145.1. NCBI lineage: Eukaryota > Metazoa > Chordata > Testudines > Platysternidae > Platysternon > Platysternon megacephalum. The sequence continues at coordinate 83,314 of QXTE01000545.1, read as the reverse complement.
GTTTCTGCACCTGATTCAGCCTCAAACATGAATCTTAATTACACAAGTAGGAATGCCATAACTTAAGATTGCAGTAGAGTTTTTATCTAGATTTAAATCTGCACTGTGCATCTGTTTCCTTGTGTAAAATACTCCACAGGCCTAAATCACAGATTTACCATAATCCACTTCAGGTTTACAGGCCTCCTTTAACTGTGTCTCCAGGGTGATTGAACCATTCATCTGGTGCTCTTGAAGCAGTTTTCTGTGGGGAAGGAAGACATTATTACTGAGAAAAGGTGCTGACAACTATGTATCCCCAAGGACATATATAAAGCACAGACAGCAGCACGGCATGGTCCCCGTGCACACACACTATTGCCTCACTGTCCAGGCCCCTCGATCCTCTTCTAGAAGGACTCTATCTAGGAGTAAGAAGGCAGCTCAGTTTGTATGGGCCTCTCAACTCTTGGCCTTTGCTGAACCTGCCAACAAGGGGGCTGATTATTGCCAACTCACTGGGCTGGGAGTGTCTTTTATGATGTGCAAACCTTGGAATTAGACTGAAAACGTAGGGTTTGTCCACACAAGGAATTCACGGGGAGGTCATTGGTAAAATCCTAGCTCAGGCTGATGATGACAAGTTGTTACTGTGTGATGGTTGTTTGCCATCAATTAGGGTTGCCAGACATCTGGTTTTCGACCAGAACGCCTGGTCAAAATGGACCCGGGCAGCTGCGGTCGGCACTGGCAGGCTAAGATGGGTTCCCTATCTGCTCTGGCTCCATGTGGCTCCTGGAAGCGGCCGCCAGCCCCACAACCAGCATCAGATACTCAGGAAATTCAGAATTAAAGTTACCTATAGTGGTGTCATATAATAACAGTATGATTATGATTAAGACAATATAGTGTTTGTGGCTCCAGTTTAGATTAAACTGATTTTTAAAGAGAATTTTTCCCCTTATGGCATCACTACAAGGGCAGAGCTAAAGTTTTCTTGTGTGCTCGAACAATGCATTTCCATATCTCAATGCATTTGGATTTTTTTTTTAAGTTTAACCTTAAGTCTGACTGTCCTGCTTAATTTTGGGATATTTATAACTTTTCTGTAATGTATTGTACTGATATGTACTCTCAACCTTTAACTCCATCTTAATGTAGTTATCATTTGGGAATACTTCCAGGCATAAATGATACTAATGTAGTAACACTGACTTCAATGGGACTACTTAGCAGAGTAAGCACTATCCTTGATGGTAAGTGTCTGAAGGACTAGGCCATTACACTGTATCCCACATTGTTGTATCTCTCTCTGCATCCCTTTATCATGCTCGTTGCTCACTTCTGAATTTCCTCCCAACATGGCCACATCTTTCCGTTACTGAATTAGCCACAAAACTTTACCTTTTGAAGCTGTCACGAGCACCTTCTCGTCATCCAGTTTCCCCAACAGGGCTAAAGCATAGGATGTTATAGCCACAGTGTAGGGTCTTGCCAGAGAGCTGTACCTTGTGGAGAAGTATTCCCCAGCTTTGCTGATGCTACCCTGAAAATTCTAGGAAGTTTAAAGAAAGACAAGGCAGAAATCATCATACCCCTGGATTAGGCTGAGATTCTATTTATTCATTTCATTAGTCACATAACTTTATTTTAGTTTGTCTTAGTTTGATTGTGTGAATTCTACACCTACCAGTCAATCAGGGTTTATCAAGAAGCAAATTTGTCCTTGGCTCAAAAGTCGTGATTTATCTTGCAGTTCCTCCCAACTCCGCACCTGGTGCCCCAGCTGGCGCTCAGGCCCCATGCAGCTTCACACACTGTATCTCGATCAAACTTCCCCTCCCCTCCCCAGCTAGAGGTGCAGTGACAGGCCCAATAGATTCCAAGGCCAGAAGGGTCCATTGTCATCATCTAGTCTGACCTCCTGGATAAAACAGGCAGGAGAATTGCCCTGAATTAATTCCTGTTGGCACTAGGGCAGATCTTTTAGAAAAACATCCTGTCTTAATTTAAAAATTGTCAGTGATGAAGAATCCACTAGAACCCTTGGTAAATTGTTCCAATGGTTAATTACTCTCACCATTAAAAATGTCTGCCCTGTTTCCAGTCTGAATTTGTCTAGCCTCAGCTTTCAGACATTGCATTGTGTTATAGCTTTCTTTACTAGAATAAAGAGCCCACTTATTAAATATTTGTTGTCTATGTAGGTACTTTATAGACTGTGATTGAGTCACCCTTTAATCTTCTCTTTGTTACGCTAAATAGATTGAGCTCTTTCAGTTTATCAGTATAAGGAATGTTTTCTAAGCCTTTAATCATTCTTATGGCTCTTCTCTGAACCCTCTCCCATTTATCAACATCCTTCTTCAAGTGTGGGAACCAGAACTGGACACAGGATTTCAGCAGCAGCACACCAGTGCCAAATTCACAGGTAAAATAACCTCTGTTCTTACATGAGTTTCTCCTGTTTCTGCATCCCAGGATCACATTAGCTCTTTTGGCCACAGCATCACACAGAGTTCATTTTCGGCTGATTAGCCCCATGACCTCCAAATGTCACCGCTTCCCAAGATAGAGTCTCCCATGCTGTAAGTATGGCCTATGTTCTTTGCTCCCAGATGAATACATTAACATTTAGCCATATTAAAATGCATATTGTTTTCTTGCACCCAGTTTACCAAGCCATCCAGATCACTCTGTGTCAACAACATCTCCACTTCGTTATTTGCCACTTCCCAAATTTTTGTGGCAGCTACAAACTTTTTCAGTGATGACTTTATGCTTTCTTCCAGGTTATTGATACAAATGTTAAATAGCGTCAGACCATGAACTGATCCCTGAAGGCCCCTACTGGAAACGGATGACAATTCCCTATTTACAGTTCCATTTTCAGACTGATCACTTAGCCAGATTTTAATCTATTTAATGTGTGCCATGTTCATTTTATATCATTCTAGGTTTTTTTAAATTAAAATCTCATGTGGCACCAAGTCAAATGAATCACAGACATCTAAATGATCTGCAGAGAGGGGTAAAAAGTGAGCTGGCAAAGTTTGCAGATGATACTAAACTGCTCAAGATAGTTAAGACCAAAGCAGACTGTGAAGAACTTCAAAAAGATCTCACAAAAATAAGTGATTGGGCAACAAAATGGCAAATTAAATTTAATGTAGATAAATGTAAAGTAATGCACATTGGAAAAAATAACCCCAACTATACATACAATATGATGGGGGCTAATTTAGCTACAACAAATCAGGAAAAAGATCTTGGAGTCATCGTGGATAGTTCTCTGAAGATGTCCACGCAGTGTGCAGAGTGTTATACAGCCAAAACTACACAGGATCTTTTAAGGGGTCAAGACAAAGATGCCACATTTATTATTAATCTGTAACTATTAGCAAATACCTCAATGCTTATACACATGCACTCACTCACACACACACACACACCAAAATGTTCTGCAGCTGCTGGATAGTTACCAGTCCTGATTGTAGTTTGAGTTTGCAGCTTGGGATCGTAGCTCGTGGCAGCTAACTGGCCAGGGAAGCTGAGCACGAGGAGGAGCCGGGTCTCTGTCGGGCGCGCACCGATGCTCCTTGATGTTGATAGCAGAACGTTACCCAAAGTCTCTCATCTCACCCTTCCTTTTTATAGGTTTTTAGTTCGGATTCAAAGTCTCTAGGTCTCGCTGTGTCACGCCGCCTCTGGGTTTGGTGCTTGATTACCCGTCAATTGCAGGCGTGACTGTCAGCCTGGGACCTGGCTTTGATCCTCCTTCTGTTGTTCCTTTTTAGGGTGGATGCTTCTTGCTTGAGTTAGGGCTGTTGTCTAGTTCTTCAGCCGTTGGGATTTGAACTTTATCTCATCAGGACGGGCTGGTGCTGGAGGTTGATTCTATCACCCATACATACCTCATTCACACATCTCAACTAGACTAATAAAATTACAGCATGGCTTGCAAAAATGGGGGCTTGCAGCACAAGCCTTCTACAAAATAGAGTAAGCATTTTAAAATGGGTTTTGAATTACAATATTGCACAGAAGTTACAATTTAGGCAANGTCAAAAAAGCAAACAGGATGTTAGGAATCATTAAAAAGGGGATAGAGAATAAGACGGAGAATATATTATTGCCCTTATATAAATCGATGGTACGCCCACATCTTGAATACTGTGTACAGATGTGGTCTCCTCATCTCAAAAAAGATATACTGGCACTAGAAAAGGTTCAGAGAAGGGCAACTAAAATGATTAGGGGTTTGGAAAGGGTCCCATATGAGGAGAGATTAAAGAGGCTAGGACTTTTCAGCTTGGAAAAGAGGAGACTAAGGGGGGATATGATAGAGGTATATAAAATCATGAGTGATGTGGAGAAAGTGAATAAGGAAAAGTTATTTACTTGTTCCCATAATATAAGAACTAGGGACCACCAAATGAAATTAATGGGCAGCAGGTTTAAAACAAATAAAAGGAAGTTCTTCTTCCACAGTCAACTTGTGGAACTCCTTGCCTGAGGAGGTTGTGAAGGCTAGGACTATAACAGCGTTTAAAAGAGAACTGGATAAATTCATGGAGGTTAAGTCCATTAATGGCTATTAGCCATGATGGGTAAGGAATGGTGTCCCTAGACTCTGTCAGAGGGTGGAGATGGATGGCAGGAGAGAGATCACTTGATCATTACCTGTTAGGTTCACTCCCTCTGGGGCACCTGGCATTGGCCACTGTCGGTAGGCAGGATACTGGGCTAGATGGACCTTTGGTCTGACCCGGTACGGCCGTTCTTATGTTTATGTTCTTACTATTACCTTGTAATCTCACAAAAAAAAGATACCAAGTTAGTTTGACAGGATCTATTTTCCATCCATCCATACTGATTTTTATTAATTACATTGCCCTCTTAATTCATTATTAATTGAGTCCTATATAAGCCACCCCATTATCTTGCCCCAGACTGATGGCAAGCTAATAGGCCTATAATTATCCAGGGTATCCCGTTTACCCTTTTTAAAAATTGGCACAACCTTAGCTTTTTTCCAGTCTTCTGGAAGTTCCCCAATGTCCAAGATTTTTTGAAAAATCAACATTAACAGTCCAGTGAGCTCCTCAGCCAACTCTTTTAAAACTCTTGTATGCAAGTTATCTAGACCTGCTTATTTAGAAATGCCTAATTTCAGTAGCTTCTGTTTAAACATCCTCCTTGGGCACTAGTGGAATGCCTACAGAAGTGGTTCTCAAACTATGGCCGCCGTTTGTTCAGGGAAAGCCCCTGGTGGGCCAGGCCGGTTTGTTTACCTGCTGAGTCTGCAGGTTCAGCCGATCGCAGCTCCCAGTGGCCGCGGTTCACTGCTCCAGGCCAATGGGGGCTGCGGGAAGAGGCGCGGGCCGAGGGACGTACTGGCTGCCGCTTCCCTGAACAAGTTCTCCCCTAGTTTGAGAACCACTGGCTACAGTGTGTGTGAGTGGGTTGGTTCTGTAGTGGCAGGGGAGCCATAGGCTCCCCGTCAGACTCCCCTATGCACAAGGGTCAGTAGAAATCTCTGATGACCTATATGGGGGACATGATCCTGCACTCCCCCCTCCTCCATGACACCCCAGAACTACACCCATGGTACACCCATCCCACAATAACCCCCACTCTCTCTTACCACACCCCCACAGGACAGCCATCTCCAGCAACACCCCATTCCTACAACTGCCTCCCATGGTACTCACTGCCACAATACCCCCCTTCCCACCACACAAACCTCATGACCCCCCCCCATACCTCCACTCCCCACCCTACAAGCCTCATGGTGCCTGTGACCAGAGTGCCAGTGGGGGTCACACTGAGATTGCTCAGTCAGGGCAAACTACAAAGAATGGGGCAGATGATCCCCCAAACTGGTGCTTATTTCTAATACTTAGATTCACCAAGCCAGCAACAAAACAGCTTCTACAATACCTTACTGGTTACCCATAAGCCAATACACAGTTCCCTTATAGCAACCCAGCCTTGGGCTCCCACCCAGACAGCCAAGTCAAATATGATGAGGATTACTGAAAATCTTGTTCATCATATAAAAAGTCCTACCAATCCCAAAGGATCAGTCACATTACTCCCCAGATCAATGAATATCTCAGATCTTACCCAAATACACGCTTACAGCCAATTTTTATTAACTAAACTAAAATTTATTGAAAAAGAAAAGAGAGAGAGTATTGGTTAAAAGATCATTATACATACAGGTATGAATCGAGTTCTTAGGTAAATTCACAGTAGAGATTGTGAGCTTCAGAGTTGCAAAAAGTTCTTTCAGAACTAGTTCCATAAATTATAGTCCAATGTCCAATATCCATGTGACCCAGTCTGGAGCTGGGGACCTCAGTCTTGCAACTCAAACCTCCCTTGATGAAGCTTAAGCAGATCTGAGCTAACAGGATCAGGGCTCAAGAGTCCTTTTTATAGTTCTCTAGCAGCCTCTTAACATAAGGTGAATAATAGGGGAAGCATTGTGGCTTTGAAGTTACCTCCTATTCCCTAAGCATCACTGGTAATTAGCTACATGGATTAGCATAAGGCAACTGTCCATCTCCCGCCACTTACAGGGAGTTTATTACATACTTCAAACAGGAATGAAGACAATGATATTACCACATTCACAGTTCATCTAAATGTTAATATTCCCTTTCGGTCTTTGAATCAGAGCATAGTGACAGACAGGAAACATCTAATCCTCCACAGCTTTCCTCTAATGCAACCCACCCCTGCTCCCACTACAATTCCCACATAGCGCCCCCTTAATACTCCCAGGGAATTTACCTCACACTCTACACCATTCCCCCTGAATTGTATTAATTTACATGGACTATATAGGCTAAAGCTTTTAATGTAACCCAGTCACTGTCCAACATGGAACAGTTTTAAACCAGATTTGATATGCAGAGACTTCAGCCTGCTTAGTACCAATGGCAAACACACCGTTAAAAATCCTTCTTAACATTTTATTAGAGATACAGGGAAAAGGAAAAACATTTAAAGCGTCTGAAATGAAAAGTATTCAATAATGTTTGCATTTTAACAGTATCCCTTGTTCCCTTTCCTTGGAGAGAGTTCTTAAGTCCTTGTTTGACAGTCTCTTAGCTGGTATCAAAGATGGTTCTTTTTGTGTCTGATGAAGTAGGTATTCACCCACGAAAGCTTATGCTCCAATACACCTCTTAGTCTATAAGGTGCCACAGGACTCTTTGTTGCTTTTTACAGATCCAGACTAACACGGCTACCCCTCTGATACTGTCCACTGACTTCAGTAATTCTGGATTTGTATCAGTCAAAACTGAATGAGAAGCTGGCTCAAGTTCTCCCAGGCTGGGAAATGGCAAGCCTTAGGGTTTTGGGGAAGGACAGCAAAATGAAATCATTTTTCCACCTTTTATTAACTGGATAGATTTGCCAATTCTTTGGCACTTTGCTCCCAATCCTACTCCCACTGAAGTCAATGAGAAAACTCCAGTTGACTTCAACTGGAGCGGAATTAGGCCCTCATTCAATACTTCAGGGTGGAGATGGCAACCACTTGGGTGAAGTCAAAGTACTAAAATAGTTAAACACGTGAAACACCGCCTTCCCCTACCCCATACAAGGATAAGCCATAGAGTAGCAGCTATCAGAGGATATTGGAGATAAGCAGCTTCCTCTTCTTTATAAAAAAAAAGGACTTCTGGTGCTGGGAATGGAGCTGGGCTTTATTTTCCCCCACATGCAGTAGTAGTCTCCACTTTTTCAGGAGGACTTTTCCCATTCCTGGAAAGAAAGCAAAGATGTGATGACACGGTCAAGGCAACCTGAGTGTTTAATGTTGAAAAGGGGGACTCTCTCTGGAAGGCAGTAGACAAAGTTCCTGGATTCTTTCCCTCTGGGGTGAAGGAACCAGGAGAAATTCCTTGCAGTGCTGTCTCCTCACTGGGGCCAGTCCATCTGCACTAATGAAGATTCAGTCCCAGTCTTGCTCAGAAAACAATCCTGATCTTATGCCCAAATAAATTTGTTAGTCTCTAAGGTGCCACAAGTACACCTCGTAGTTTTTGCTGATACAGACTAACACGGCTACCACTCTGAAACCAATCCTGATCCAGTAATTTAGGTCACGATGTTTCGAAAACCAGTGTCTGCCCACCCCATGCTGAGAGATCCACAGAGCAAAAAAGAGAACACAAGGAAGGAAATATGGAGGGACGGTGCTATTTAAAATGATTTCTCTGCTGGTCAGAATAGGAACCATGGGCTCATGGGATTCCCCCAGGTCCAGATGTGACAAATACCCAGTAGCTAACACTCCCAATGCTGTTCTCAGCTGGACTACAACAAGGCACGAGTCAGTTGGGGGACAAAGCAAGCTATATATTATAATGGTAGGCGCACTAGAAAAGCATCACTGGAAAAAGTAGAAAGATATTTATTAGTAGATAGATCTAGATATTTATCAGGAGACAGTGTTGCCTAGTGAATAGGGCACTGGCCTGGGACTCGAGACCTGGGTTTGTTCAATTCCCCTCTCTGCAACCAGTTTGGTGAGTGACCTCTGACATGTCTCACCCCCTCTGTTCCTCAGTTTCCCTTGTGTAAAATGGGAATAATTACACTGATCAACTTTGAGATCTACAGATAAAAAGCGCTATAAGAGAGGTGGGAATTATTGTTATAATTATTCTGATTTATACAAAATAAAAGAGCACCCATTCTATTCTCAAGGTGCCTTAAACAATCACTAAATACAATCCAGTAGTATAAACCCAGCAGCTTAAAGATAACCAGACAGAAGGAAAATTAAAAATAACCCAGTTTTTCCACAGAACCAGCTTTGATCCCTCAGTCCCGCCAACCCTCTCTCATATACAGCCAATAGATACAGAAGACACAGCAGGCATCTGTTTACTATTGCTAGAGTAGGTGGAGATAGGTATAGAGTAAGTAGATATTATTGGGTTGGCCTATAACAATTTTGGCCATTTGATACAGTAGACAGCTACATAGCAGTGAGGCTGCTAAAACTAGACCCTGTTTGATGGATGTGTCCCCCAGGCCGGTATTGGAGAAGAGATCAGCACCACTTACAGTTCCGGTGGTCATGGGCACAGCTGACATAGATAGCCCAGAAGTCTGAGACTTGGTTCTGTTTTTTTCAATCCTTCTGATCCATCTCTTGTACTCCTCTCTCACCTAGAAAAATATGGAACATGCTCATTGGCTCATGTAACCAATGCCCCATGAGAAGCTCGGACAGTTTTACACCACTCGGTCCTAAATCTGAACAGAGCAAAAGAACTGAAATTCTTGTGACCATCTTCCCCGCTGCGAATTCCCACACGTAAAGGGAAGGGGGAGGAGCGGCCCTCAATCCCCTAGTTGCAATGAGCCACATTCTGACATCAGTCACACCCAGGCAACATCACTGACTTCATAAGGTTGCAAAGCCTGGATAGAAATTTAGCTTAAGAAATGCAAGTTGATGCAGCTCCCACCAAGCTACATGTTAATGGGCTTGCTGCAGGCTTAACCTGGGGAAATTCTATGACCTTCGTTACACAGGTCAGGCCGTGTCTACACTACCACTTATGGTCAACAACATTTATGTCACTCAGGGGTGTGGAAAAAACACATGCCTCAGTGACATAATTTCACTGATGTAAGTGGCAGTGTGCACAGCACTATGTCGGTGGGAGAGCTTCTCCCACCAACAGAGCTACTGCTGCTTCTTGGGGGTGGTTTAATTACATCGACAGGAGAGCTCTCTCCCATCGGCATAGAACGGCTACACGAGAGATCTTATAGCGGCGCAACTGCATGGGTACATAGGTGCCACTGTAAGGTCTCTAGTGTAGATGTAACCCATGTCTGCTTGGTGTAGCGCTCTGCCCCCTCCAGTGGCACCTAATTCAGCTAGAGATTAATGAGTCTGCTACAGCCTTAACTAAAAGAGCATGTGGCTTTTAGCCCATGCAGTAGAGGCTCATGCATTTAGCTCCTGAGGTCCCAGGTTTGATCCCACCCACCAGGGGTTGTCAGTGTTATATAGACATGGTCCCTCCTGGCCTTAAAAAACTCTGTGACTCTATGAAAACAGCACAATATAAGCTGCAGGAGAAAAGAGATTGGAGGAGAAAGGCTGAATCTCAAAATAGGGAAAGGAGCAACAGGCACGCAAGACTTGAAAAAAGTGAAACCAAAACAAATGTGAACAAAGAAGCTCTGCTGGCTGGACATTAATGGAGCTGAACAGGTAACAGGACATTGGCTTTACCTGCTGATTGAGGAGACAGTGCACCAGGAAGATGAAGGCTCCCTGCAGGCTGTTGATGATGGTGAATAAATATGCCATGACCGTGGCTGCCGCTTTTGTTTGCAACAGACCAAGACTCCAAGTGCAGCCCAGGATGAAAAGCTGGGCAATTGCTTTAAATGTCAGTAACCTGGAGTAAAGCAGATGGAGAGAGCCCATTACAGCCATCCCTATGCAGAGAGACTAAGTCAGTGGGCTCTGTGGGCAGGATGGCTTACGCCCTCCAAGTAGCAACTATGCAAAATTCCCCTAGGGACCACTGGTGGGTAATGCTTCTAGATAGGGATTCTGCAAACAGGCCCTATGCCAACCAGGTTGGAATGGCTTCTACCATCCCCTTCACTCTCTATGGGCCTGCTCCGAAGCCAAGAGAGAGACTGTCATTGACTTCACTGAGTTTGGATCAGGCCCTAGTTTGCCACCCCTTCTGGATCTTGTTCATTTCCTGATTTTGCTGCAAGCAGGCTCTGGCCATCAGTACCGCACGTCTGGGGGCAGTTGTCATTTCAATGAGCTGGGCCAGTGAAGGTGTTACCTTCTTCTATAGTTACAGGTAGGTATTTCTCCCCCCTTTTCATTCCTGGTACTTCAGGTGAAGTATCAGAGCATCTTACAAGCTTGAAGATATTTACCTTCAGAACCACTCTGTGAGGTAGGACAGTGCCCTTATCCCCATTTTCCAGATGGAGAACCAAGGCATAGCGAGATTAAGCAACTTGCCCAACATCACATAGGAAAGCTGTGTCAGATCAGGGAATTGAACCCAGGTCTCTCACATCCCAGACTAGCACCCTATGCACTGAACCATCCTTTCTGTCCCGTTCTGATTGATTTGGAAACTGCTCTAATAAAGCCCTGCAAGGAGAACACTACATTCGCTGGAAACCATGGCTTGCCATTAAAGATTTGGTTCATTAGTCCTTACACCGCACTCATGATATGGAATAGGTTGCTAAATGATTGAAGGGTTTGTTGTGTGCCCATTGCTGTAGCATGTGAGAGTATAGTGCAGACTGGCGGAACCAGATAATAAAGTCAGCTGACAGCAAAAGGGGCCTTTTGCTATACCAGGCAGATTCAGCCTTTGTGTAACTTCCTTGGTTTCAGCAGAGTTACAGATTTTACCTAAGATTAATTCATGTATAGATATTTGTATAGCACCCAGCATTGTAACATCTGACTTAAACCTGTGTTCTGTTCCTAGCTCTGTCACTGGCCTGTGGTGTAACACTGACCACGTCAATTTTCCTCTCTTTCCCCTCACATCCGTTTTGTAGCGCAGGCAGTGAGTATATAACCATGCAGTAATAATAGTTACATAGTAAGAATAAAGGGCAAAGGGCTAAGGAATGAGTAGCAAAAACACAAAATACCTGTTGACCGACACCTATAAAATAGTTTAAGCAGTTAGCATAAGTGCAAGGCCTTACAGCCTAAGTAGAAGTAGTTGCTCAATACATTAGCATAAGTCAGTAAACTAACAGTTATCATAAGTCACAAAATGGCAAAAGGCTTTTTGTTTCTTGTTTTGTAATAATCACTTGTGTTGCAAACTGTTGATGGGTAACTGCAAAAAGACAAAAAGCAGTTTCAAGTATTTTTAAAGGAGGACATCAGCAAATGCCTAACTGCAGGTAACCACAGTAATCCAATTAACATATGTTAATAAGCTTAACCAAGTTAATATACTTACCTATAGAATAAGAACACCCCAACAATATAAAGATGAATATATTAAAAAATATAAAAAAAAGTTCTGCATACATATGAATAAAAAATACCAAGGCCTATAAAACATCTAGTCTCTGGAACAGCCGTTAAAATTCTTCATCTGCATCTCAAAAACCAAAATCTGTCTCAATCCTTAAAGCTTTCCCTCAAAATAAAGTAGTATATACAGGTGTCATAAACGGATAGTTAAGGGTTAATGCCTCTTTTACCTGTAAAGGGTGAAGAAGTTCACCTAGCCTAGCTGACACCTGACCAAAGGGACCAATGGGGGGACAAGATATTTCAAAAGGAAGGAGGGACGTTCCCTTTGTCTGGGGCAGTTTCAGCTCTGGCCCGAGAGGAAAAGGAATCAGGAATCAAACAGGGTAGTGAGTATTTAGTGAAGGAATTAGCTTATGTTTATTTTCTTTTGTAACCTGTCTTGGGCATTATAGGTGTAATCAAATTGGCTATTTTTGATGTACTAAGAGTTTTGCCCAGGGGAACATCCTCTGTGTTTTGAATCTGTTGTCTGTGAGATCAGCTTGTATGCTATCTCTCAGAGGTTTTTCTTTTACCTTTCTTTTCTTTAATTAAAAGCCTTCTTTTTAGAGACCTGATTGATTTTTCCTTGTTTTAAGATCCAAGGGAGTTGGATCTGGGCTCACCAGGAATTGGTGGGGAAAAGGAGGGGGGATGGTTAATTTCTCCTTGTTTTAAGATCCAAGGATTTTTGGATCGGTGTTCACCAGGGAATTGGTGGAGGAGTCTCTCAAAACTACCCAGGGAAGGGTTATAGTACTTGGGAGGGAAAGGTTTTTGGGGGAGAAGACAGAGTTTCCCAAATGACTCCAATATTTGGGTGGTGGCAGCATACTGATCTAAGCTGGTAATTAAGCTTAGGAGTTCCCATGCAGGTCCCCACATTTGTACCCTAAAGTTCAGAGTGGGGGTGAAACCTATGACAACAGGTAATGGGGCTGGTCACTCTCACACTGTTATATTATCTCACTGGTTTAAATTGCTTTACTGAAACTAGTCATTGTGATAATAAAACGTTGACAGCTACAGAAGGTCTTCACTAAGTGCAAATGTTTTTATTGCTGTTCCCACCCTCCTCAAATTAGGTCTCTTCTCACCATTGTCAGTTACAAATCCCAGCGACCATGGCCATATGTCCTGCTCTTCCAGAAAACACAGATTTAGCAATTAGATACCAAGAAATCACTGTGCAGTTTTCCTCATGCTGTCTCAGTTGTGCATAGCAAAAGGCATCAGACTAGGTTGAACAAAACACTAGAAAAAATGTCCTTCCTGGAGGAGAGAATCCTGCACTGTCATAGGTTTCACCCCCACTCTGAACTTTAGGGTACAAATGTGGGGACCTGCATGGGAACTCATAAGCTTAATTACCAGCTTAGATCAGTATGCTGCCACCACCCAAATATTGGAGTCATTTGGGAAACTCTGTCTTCTCCCCCAAAAACCTTTCCCTCCCAAGTACTATAACCCTTCCCTGGGTAGTTTTGAGAGACTCCTCCACCAATTCCCTGGTGAACACCGATCCAAAAATCCTTGGATCTTAAAACAAGGAGAAATTAACCATCCCCCCTCCTTTTCCCCACCAATTCCTGGTGAGCCCAGATCCAACTCCCTTGGATCTTAAAACAAGGAAAAATCAATCAGGTCTCTAAAAAGAAGGCTTTTAATTAAAGAAAAGAAAGGTAAAAGAAAAACCTCTGGGAGATAGCATACAAGCTGATCTCACAGACAACAGATTTAAAACACAAAGGATGTCCCCCTGGGCAAAATCCTTAGTACATCAAAAAATAGCCAATTTGATTATACCTATAATGCCCAAGACAAGTCACAAACAGAAAAGAAACATAAGCTAATTCCTTCACTAAATACTCACTACCCTGTTTGATTCCTGATTCCTTTTCCTCTCCGGCCAGAACTGAAACTGACCCAGACAAAGGGAACTTCCCTCCTTCCTTTTGAAACATCTTGTCCCCCCATTGGTTCCTTTGGTCAGGTGTCAGCTAGGCTAGGTGAACTTCTTAACCCTTTACAGGTAAAAGAGGCATTAACCCTTAACTATCTGTTTATGACATGCACTGAATGAGGAAAATGGGACTGGATGATCTAACACATCTTGTCCATTGCTGATATCTATAACTTTCTGCTTGACCGAAAGGGCTAAGAGTTCTTACACTAGCCAAAAGAGAAGATGCAGGAGGATCTAACAGAAAACTCTGTACAAGGCAGTCTTGATTATCTATACTTCAGTTATGCAGAACAAGGATTCCCCCAATTTGTTAATTACATTGAAAATTCCCTTGATTTTAGAGGAAGGATGATGTAGTGGTTAGTGCCCTAATCTAGTACTTAGGAGACCCAGGTTCAATTCTATGCTCTGCCACAGATTTTGTGTGTGACCTTGGGCAAGTCATTTAGCCTCTATTTGCCTCAGTTTCCCATCTGTATAATGGGGATAAGAGCCCTGTCCTGCCTCACAGGGGTGTTGGAGGATCAATGCATTAAAGATCGTGAAGCGCTCTGAGCTCTGTGGGTGAAAAGTGCTACATAAAAGCCAGCATACAAAATTGGGGCCCAGTCCCATGAGGTGCTCAGCACCTCCTAAAAGATGCTGCGTACCCTCATCTCTGACCTAAGTCAATAGGCACTGAAGGTTCTCAGCTGCTTGCAGGACCAGGTATTCAGTGTTCTGTTCTCCATGACTTTCTGATACCAAGTCTGTATCACGCTGGTATTTTCTCAGTTTAATTGAGCCAAGAGCACCAATAGCAACCCCCCCTGCAGAAGACCAACTGGACCTCTCAGGCAGGTTTAGTGCTTTCCTACCTTGTGTTTTTGAGGGTGGAGACATCTGTATTGAGGGAGGAGATTTTGTCTCTCAGGAGCCAGAGGGTTGTGATAAAAAATGTTAAATTCATCTGTGGAAACAACACAACAACTCGAGTGGATCAGACCTCAGGTCCATCTAGTCCAGTATTCTGCCTCTGACCATGGCCAGTACCAAGTGCTTCAGAGGCATGGATAATCTGCCCCCTATATTAGTTCTCCTCTTGGTCTTTGGTAGCTACAGCTTGATTTAAATCCTGAAGCCTGGGGTTTAATATCCCTTCCAGAACTTTTGTTAGCCCTGATTAGAACAACTCTGGATATTATTCTTGCTACCCATATAAATGCCCAATCTCTTTTTGAATCTTGCTAAAATTCTTCATGTATTCACAGTGCCTAGCACAATGGTACTTTGACCCCGGATGGGAACCTCTAGCTGCGATTGTCATCTGAATCCTTCCTGCACCACAAGACATCACTTAGGGCACAGATAAGGCTCCGCCATCCCTCTCTCTTCTGAGCTGCTCTGTCTGTCCTCTGTGTTACGTTCCATAAACTTTCCCTCTCTACGTATTGTTGGATCATGGAAGGATTCTTTCAGCTGCCCTCTTGTCCATGTTCCTCCAGCTGCTCAGTTTCACACCTGCCATAGCCGAACCTCTGGTTTCATTCTTAACACCTAGCCCAGATATTTCTGTCTTCTCTTCTGGATAACTTGGGAGCTAAGGAGTTGCTGAACTCTGACAAATCCCAGCATTTGGTATAAATTCGTTTCACTCCATTGGAAACAAATCGTGTGTGATTTATTAATTATTTATGAGTTTACTGTAATACAAATAAAGAAGGTGACATTGTTACCTTGTCACTTTCCAGAGAGTAAATCCACGGTAGCTAGGCCACAACTCACTCCTTAAGCAAACGTCCCAATGTCTGACTCATCTCACTATCAAAGTCCTTTCCCTGTGGCATAAACATAACTCATCCTTTCCCATTATCCGTTGAAGAGAGGAGAAGAAAAGGAAATACCCACCACAATAATAAGGCAGACCGGTCCAAGGAAACTCCAGATAAAGCCTCCCTCTATTGTGAGCCAGCAGCTAAAAGGCAAGAAGAAAAAAGGGTAACAAATTATCCCTGCCATTAAAATGAAGTGAATTCTCTCCCTTTGGTTGTCAGAGTTGATATCTGGGTGGGGTGGGAGATGCAGGGTGAACGCTGCCTGCTTCCCTTTATGACAGTCTCATGGATGTAGATTGCAGAAACTAGTCTTATAAGAACATAAGAACGGCCATACTGGGTCAGACCAAAGGTCCATCTAGCCAGTATCCTGTCTTCCGACAGTGGCCAATGCCAGGTGCCCCAGAGGGAATGAACAGACCAGGGAATCATCAAGTGATCCATGCCCTGTCGCCCATTCCCAGCTTCTGGCAAACAGAGGCTAGGGACACCATCCCTGCCCATCCTGCCTAATAGCCATCGATGGACCTATCCTCCATGAACTTATCTAGTTCTTTTTTGAACCCTGTTATAGTCTTGGCCTTCACAACCTCCTCTGGCAAGGAGTTCCACAGGTTGACTGTGCGTTGTGTGAACCATGTGAAGAAACAGGGATTGTAGAATATATTGTCTCTCTGTAATTCAGCCAATGAGTTGAGTGGGCAATGAGATCTCTGTTCTCCCTCTGGGATGGGCGCTGCACGTACTGTGTGGAAGTTCCGTAGCCTTTGTGATTCACCGCTGCCGAAATAGCCACCACCAGGGCGGGGAATCCGTAGCCGAACGGGTACATGAATCTCTTCTTGAACCGGCTGGCGCTGGTGTAATTCACGACCTGCAGGTTCCTGACGGTGAGGAAGAGGTGCAGCCCCTCCAGGAACATCCAGCTGAAGCAGGCCAGGAAGAGGTAGTGTAGGAGACCAGCAATGACAGCACACGCCACCTGGGGGAGACAAAGAGCTCAGGGACTCTGAACATCTAGCTCTCCGAGATAGGGGAAGCGTTAGTTGTTTGATGTGTCCCCTCCAAGCTGGGGAGAACATGGCATCCAAGGCCTGTGAAATATTTAACAAATCCCTAGGCCATCTAGGACTACACACTGCATACTGTGGCCATTCAACTTCATCACAGCACAAGGGGTAGAACTCACTAGCTCCTACCTCATAAACTAAAAGAGAATCTCCATTAGTGGTTAACTATATAGGGCAGGGGTAGGCAACCTATGGCACGCATGCCAAAGGCGGCACGCGAGCTGATTTTCAGTGGCACTCACACTGCCCGGGTCCTGGCCACCGGTCTGGGGGGCTCGGCATTTTAATTTAATTTTAAATGAAGCTTCTTACACATTTTAAAAATGTTATTTACTTTACATACAACAATAGTTTAGTTAGATATTACAGATTTTTAGAAAGAGACCTTCTAAAAATGTTAAAATGTATTACTGGCACGCGCAACCTTAAATTACAGTGAATAAATGAAGACTCGGCACACCACTTCTGAAAGGTTGCCGACCCCTGATATAGGGCTTATGACACATAGTGAGACAGGCTGCTCTGAGTTCAGTTCCCAACCCTGACACCGACTTCACGTGTGACCTTGGGCAAGTCAATTAATCTCCCTTTGCCTCAGATCCCCATCTGTAAAATGGGGATAATGGAATTCTGTCCCCCACCCATTGTCTCATCTGCCTAGACCATAAGCTCTTCAGGGTAGCAATTGTCTCTTGCTCTATGTGCAGTGCCCAGAACAAAGGAGATCTGACTTCAGTTGGGTCTCATTGGCTACTATAATACAAATAAACGACTATAATAGTTGAGGCAGTTCTTATCCGTCCAATAGAGGGCAGCGCTGTTTCACTCACACCAGATACTAGGTCACAATATTAATTTTTTTTCTGGCAAGAACTCAGGGCAAGGAGTAAACCAAGGAAACACACACACTGAAACATATGAACTGTCCTCACTATCTGAGCCAGCTCATATTCACAGCTATATGTATTCCACATGTGGACGAAGGGCATTTTTTAACATTAGGAAACCTGCATTGGCACAAATGTGCATTTTCAGCTGTTTGTGGTTGTGAAGTTGATACCCTAAGTTGCTCAGTCCAGGGTTCCTCCTATGGCTGGGGAGCTGAGGCCAAGGGTTTCAAGTGGAGTGCCCCAAGGGTCGGTCCTGGGCCCGGTTTTGTTCAATATCTTCATTAATGATCTGGAGGATGGCGTCGACTGCACTCTCAGCAAGGTTCCCAGATGACACTAAACTGGGAGGAGCGGTAGATACGCCGGAGGGTAGGGATAGGATACAGAGGGACCTAGACAAATTAGAGGATTGGGCCAAAAGAAACCTGATGAGGTTCAACAAGGACAAGTGCAGAGTCCTGCACTTAGGACGGAAGAATCCCATGCACTGTTACAGACTAGGGACCGAGTGGCTAGGCAGCAGTTCTGCAGAAAAGGACCTAGGGGTTACGGTGGACGAGAAGCTGGATATGAGTCAACAGTGTGCCCTTGTTGCCAAGAAGGCTAACGGCATTTTGGGCTGTATAAGTAGGGGCATTGCCAGCAGATCGAGGGACGTGATCGTTCCCCTCTATTCGACATTGGTGAGGCCTCACCTGGAGTACTGTGTCCAGTTTTGGGCCCCACACTACAAGAAGGATGTGGAAAAATTGGAAAGAGTCCAGCGGAGGGCAACAAAAATGATTAGGGGGCTGGAGCACATGAGTTATGAGGAGAGGCTGAGGGAACTGGGATTGTTTAGTCTGCAGAAGAGAAGAATGAGGGGGGATTTGATAGCTGCTTTCAACTACCTGAAAGGGGGTTCCAAAGAGGATGGATCTAGACTGTTCTCAGTGGTAGCAGATGACAGAACAAGGAGTAATGGTCTCAAGTTGCAGTGGGGGAGGTTTAGATTGGATATTAGGAAAAACTTTTTCACTAGGAGGGTGGTGAAGCACTGGAATGGGTTACCTAGGGAGGTGGTGGAATCTCCTTCCTTAGAGGTTTTTAAGGTCAGGCTTGACAAAGCCCTGGCTGGGATGATTTAGTTGGGGATTGGTCCTGCTTTGAGGAGAGGGTTGGACTAGATGACCTCCTGAGGTCCCTTCCTACCCTGATATTCTATGATTCTATGATAATTAAACTCTGGAACCTGATTCTGATTTTACTGACGTAAATCTGGGGTACCTCCATTGAGGCCAGTGGTGTCAAAGCAGTGTAAGCAAGTTCAGAATCCGGACCACTGAATTTATTCTGAGTATTGTGATACCAAGCATGTGAAGGGGCCCAAGGGCAAAACCAACCCACCTTGATTATTAGTGCATCACACAGGTCATAGCTTGCAGTCTGAATGCATTGCATGCATGTTTCTTGTATTCCTCCATCCCTCCCCCCACAAGCTCTCTGTGCCATCCTGCCATTCTCCTCTTCTTCAAGGACTCCCTGCAAGTCCCCACATGCCTGGACTCATGCCAGGAGAGATGACAGTGGTGGGGTGGGGGTTGGCAGGAACATACCATTGTCCCGTATTCATCATCCCTTGGTAGGGTCTCTGTGTGGTCCCCCATGTTTCCTCTTCCCCCCACCCCCCATACCAGGGCTGTATCCCTCCCCCCTCCCACTGTCTTCTCTCCACATGCCATTGTCCCTTATTCGCTGTCCCCCCCATCCTCCCCTGGTAGGTCTCTGTGTCGCCTCCCCTCCCCCCCCCCGCTTCCTCTTCCCCCCCATGTCAAGGGCTCCATATGTGCCCCATTTCCCCTCATTATTTCATTCCAGGATCACTTAGGGCCCCTGTAGTGGGGTGGTTACCCGCTCCAGCCCTGACAGGGTTAAAACCAGCCTGGGGAGAGGGCTGGAGGGCTGGGAGGACAGCCCCGGCTGAGTGGGAAGCAGTCTCAGCTGGGGCCATGCCCCAATCAGGGCCCAGCTGGCCCTATAAAGGTTTGAGCCAGGAGCTCAAGCAGACAGTCTCTCTCTGTGTTCAGAGAGAGAAGGGCCTGGCAGCAGGGAGCTTAACTAAGTGCCTAGAGTGGAGCAGGGCTGGGGAAAGGCCAAGGGAGCCGGGGAGCTCCGGCCTAGAAAACCCCAGGCTGCAGACCTGGTAAGGCCTATTAGGTACTGGGTTGCAGGGGGCAGCCCACGGGTAGGCAGAGGCAGCAGGTCCGAACCCCTTTGTCTGTGATGAGTGGCTGATACTGCAGTCTGCCCCAGTGAACGGAGGCTAGATGGAGACTGGGCAGTAGCCAAGACTGAGGCGAAGTGGGGATAGTGGGCGGGGGGTTCCCCTGGGAGGGGGAGACCCAGAACTGTGGGGGTACTGCCAGGGGGTAGCACCCAGAGAAAGGGGCACCGAGGTCCTGGGAGGGACACAGGGCCAATGGCAAGGTGGATCACCAGCCTGCAGAGGGCGCTTCAAGGCTGGCAAAGCTAATTCCTGAGGACAACCAGCAGGAGGCGCTGCAGGGGTGAGTCCCGCACTGTTACAGCCCCAAACAAGTTCAAGGACCCGTCGTGCTCAGCGCTGTACAAACACGCAGTACGAGTGTGTCTACGCTGCAGCTGGGAGCATGCGTCCCCAGGCAGCAGCCCAGGCTCGCCGCCCAAGTCCAATCACGCCCGACCCTCTGGATTCTTACTCAGGCAGCTGGCCCAAGCTGCTGAGGCTGCACTGCTATTTTGAGTGCGTTAGTGCAAGTGGAGCTAGCATGTGTCTGTCTGTCCACTCTGGGAGGTACCTCCCGCCCCAGCTGCAGTGGAGACCTATCTTTGAAGAACTTACAATCTAAATAGACAGGATAGATAAAGGGGGGTGGATTTTGGATGATTTCTCTACCTTATTGGTGACGCTGTCCACTGCGGTGAGGAAGAGCAGGTCGGCCAGGAAGAGGCAGAGGCAGAGCTGCAGGTGGAGGGAGGTGCTGACGTTGCGGATGGAGCGGCACAGGAGGAAGGTGAGGATGGCGAGGAAGAGGCACAGCAGGGAGAGGGTCAGTCCCACGTAGGTGATGATCGTCAGTGGGTAACTCTCCTGCAAAAGGAATAATTAAAGAAAGTGTAAAGTTTGGAAATCACACTGGAGAAACATTGGCTTTGAAATAACTGGATCATTTCCCAGGGCAATCAGATCTCCAGCTCCATTGTTGGAGAACATGGAGGACCCATCTGCTCCCTGCCCCTTTCACTAGGTAACTCAGAGGAGCAACACGTGTGTTGAGTTTGCAGCCCCCAGATGATCTCTGGATCTCGTAATGACTCTAAACTAATTGGAACAAATACCCGGCTGACTCATGCCCATGCCAACTGTCTGACATATAACATGCTGACCAAGTGCACCTGATCATGACTTTCCTACTGGCTGGCTCCAGCCATTGTAACTATATTTACAGCCAAAGGCATTAGTCCTTTTGCGGAAGTGGTGGACACCTGCATTTTGGGTGTCGAAGGGCTCAGGTTTGTTCTTGCAAACAGCCACAGCATCTGTGTGAATGCAACCCCAGCTTGTTACACGTGGACCATGAGCTTAAGCGGACGGTTGAAATACCTTGATGGCATGAGAAGCCATCAGGATGGCAAAGCTGGACAGGTGATTACAGGTGCAGGTGGTGTGAGTGCTGTTCGCTCGGAGAAGAGTGCAGCCTTCAGTAGACCAGGTGCCAGTGAGCTTCCAGAAAACACAGACAATCTTGTCTTCCATTTCCTTTCTCTGGAAACAGACATTGCAGCACCAGCGTCAGCCTTGTCCTTTAAGGAGCCAAGGGCTAGTTTAGCCCAAACTAAACCAAAGAGGAGCCAGAGCTTGACAGACAGAGCACTGGGTTGGGACTCAGGGGACTGGGTTTGTATTCCTAGCTCGGCCATTAACCTGATGTGCAATCTCTTGAGAAGTCTCCGTGCCTCTGTTTACCCGCCTACACTTTGTCTCTCTTCTTTGGGATGGGGCCCATGTGTTTGTGCAGTGCCTAGTACAATTGGACTCTGATCTCAGTGTGCCTCTATGTGCCACTATAATAACAGATATTGGTTTCACACCAGTATAAATCCATTGATCTGGATTGGGATAAACGAGAAGAGAGTCAAGCATCTAAGCTGACGCCCCACTGGTACAAGATATTGCGGTTTAGAAGTTCACCTGGGAATTTCCATGCTTTTTGAAGGCTTTAGTGTGGGTATTGCTGGACCTTTAGCATTCGCCAATTTTCAATTTTAAGTTGAATTGCCTCCTCATTTAAACTTAATGTGGTGGAGAAGGAAGAGCCAGTGGAAAGATTCAAATTGTGGTACTGATGGGCAAGGAAGATCATTTTAGCAGGACTGAAGGGGGGCATTATGGGTACTGGGGGGCCCAGAGAGGAGGCCGCAGTAGATAGGTGGAAGGTGACCAGAACCATGGCGAGGGCAGAGAGGAAAAGCTAGATTTTGGGGGAAGAAGCAGCATCAAGATTTGGACTCATCTTGGGGGTAGAGAGGGAGGCAGAAGGAGTTGAAGATGACGTTTGTTAGTGAGGCCAACTGGAAGAGGACGGCAGTGTTGACAACAGAAGCACAGAGAGAGGACAGTGGGTAAAAGCCCCTGGCCAAGAGGGGTCCCTCTTCCATTTCAAGCAGGGACATGATTGCCAATCACCTGTTTATGCTCCAGGGTGAAGTTGAAAGGTTTGGAGAGGGGTCCGGGTTTCCCAATGGTCCCACTCACTACCTTGGAATTCAGCGTAGTGCTACCCAGTTTGTCATCCCCTGTCAGGTTTTGCTGGTCGATAAAGTTATTGTTCAGGATGGACTCAAGAGTGGCATACGATATGAAGGCAACGACTCCGGAGCCTGCAGGAGCAAAGATGCAAGAGGTGATACCAGAACAGCCTGTGTCCTGTGTCACACCGCAATGAGCTGGAAGAGCTCTTGGCTGATGGGCGCAGCCGAACCAGCGATGAGAAGGACACAGGTATGGAGAGATGGAACGGCTTCCCCACATTCGTGCAGAGTGTTAGTGGCAAAATTGGGACTAGACCCCAGGACTACCCCCATCCTGCTCTGTCTGAACCCTCCAGCCCTGACGTGCCCTCTGCACAAGGGAAGCCACAAGGGCAGCGCTTAATTTGTGCCAGGGCCAGAGCCCCAGCACCTCTAGGCTTGGCAGTTCAGAGCCCCGGCACCTCTAGGCTTGGCAGTTCAGAGCCCCGGCACCTCCGGGTTTCCTGCATCAGTTATGAAAGTAAAAATGTTGCTTGAGTCCTGGCACCTAATTGTTTGAGTCCCAGTCCCACTTTCATTACAAATTAAGCACTGCACAGAGGGCTGGTGTAAAGCAACCCAAGACCCCCTGGGGGTCTGTTAGGGCTGCTTTAAGGTTCCTCTGCAGCACTGGAAGATCTGGCCTCAGAGCTGGATCTGTGGAATAGGTCGGAGTGGTTGGATTCCTTCCGTTGCCTGTCCAGACAAGTCCCGGATGGTACCTGATTTGCTGGCGCCAACCACTGTCGTGCAGTCAATGCTCATCGACTCGTTTACAGCGTTCAGTTCGATCATCTTCCCGGCCCAACTGCAGTTATCCGTAACCCGCAGGGCGGTGATGGCTGGGGGCGGAAGGACAAGTTCTTCACTGCGCTGCTTTGAAAACTACCCTCCATTTAGCCCAGAGCCTGATTCTCCTCCCACTCCCGTGGCGGCCGGGAGCAAGGCTGCGGTAAAACCAGCAGAGCCGAGAGAAGAATTAGGAGCCCGGATTGTCTTTATGTCCTTTGTGCCTTGCACCTAGCACAACGGGGCCCTGGTCCATCATGACTGCGGCTCATAGGCACTACCACAATCCTGCTGCTAGCTGAGATCAGAGCCCCGTTGTGCTGGGCACCATAGGCAAATGCAGCAATAAACCACGCCTGCCCCAAACAGCAGAAAGGGGTCGTGTCCCCATTTACATGGAAAACATAAGCACAAGCGAGCAAGCAGGCAGGAACGGCACCCGGCTCTCTTATGCTTTAGCCCAGCACCCTAGCACCGAGGCCACCCTTCATCGCCGAGAGCAGCTCGGGTGGCGCTCAGAGCTGTGCGGAGGTTTTTCCTTTTTCTTACTCATCGTCTCGGCTGTGACAGTCCGCGGCTTGTTCCCGGGACTGTTCCAAGCAACTTCCAAGGCAGCCAATTCTACGCGCTGCACAAAGGCGGTGGCTGCCCATGCGCCCTCCTCCTTGCTCCAAGTAGACTGCTGGGCAGTGGCATTGAAAAGTGAATCGAGAGAAGTGAAGACTTCCTGGGGTTTAAAAAGAAGATGCCCAGGGTAAATCAGGGGCTGTCAAACAGTGGTCCACTGGTTAACAGAGAGATGGTCCCATGGATCCACCACTTATCCTCCCCATTCACCATCATGGAACATCCCAGGACAGCTACAACTGCTTACATGGATGGGTGATTTTAGGCAGGCTTTTAGAGTTCCCTACCCCTCCACGTGCTTCTTACAGTCTGGCCCTCCACTCCAAATGGTGCCCATACTATCCAGTTGCCGGACACTGCCTCGTTCCCTTTGTCAAGACACTGCCTCGTTCCCTTTGTCCCAAGACATTCATCACCCACTCTTGGCTGGCAGCTGAAATTCCACTCGCTGTTGGCTCCAGTCTACTCTTCTAGAGTAGAGGCAACTAAGCTTTGTTTTCAGCTGCTTTTAAAGACTCCCCCCAGGTTCATCATTGGAAGGAAGTATCTGGAGACTGGTTGCAGCAGCTGGGGATGAAGAGGAGGGACTTTGCCTTGGAGGTCAGGGACTGGCAAATACAGGTACACAGCCTCTGACCTTCGGCGGTACTGACTGGTTTCCAATGCCACATGCAGATTCCAGGGTCTTTGAGGTCTGATTCAGGATGGTGCAAAATCGATTGCTTTTCTGGTTTCCCTGTAGGGGAATCATGGAAAAAGGAGTTAATGCTATAACATACCTATCCATATCCATCCAACTGTTCTGGCCCTCTTAACCCACTGTATCTTTCAATCCATTCTCTCTATCTAGCTCTGGCTATTTCTCCATTCACCCATCTTCTCCATCTCCACCCTTCTCTAGGTACCAGCTATAGTCCATCCATCCTCCCACTCCATCTCTGTCCATCCATAATACCCAACCCAGAAGCAGCACACACACTGTCTGAGTGCACTAAGCTGTACACACACACCCCTCACATCCATTCTCTCCCTTTTTCCCTCCTGCCCTGCACACGAAGATGACCCAATTGGGAATCACTCGACACATACGTGCTGGGTCATGTTGCCGCACTGGCTTCTGAAATCATCTCCTTGCAGAATCCTTGGCTGGCAGCGGAAGAGATTTTCTAGGGAAGGAAGGAGGGATCCAACATTGGGGCCTCCCTTGTAAAGATCAAATCTCTTTGTGATGGGATCAAAACATCATTACGCTTTTGGGCACAGAAATGAAACCCGGCAAAGTCCAGTCGACAGCAGAGCTGATGCTAAAGCTAAATGAATTGGTTTATGGAGCCCAAAGGTCAAGGTGTGAGTGGCCTGGCAATGGCAAGATTTCCTGCTGAGACACTCATCCACGCCTAGGGAGTCATGCAGAACTGACGGAACCAAGCCTGGCCAGATGCTGGATGGGGACTCAGAAGAGCTGGAATCTTGGCTCCCATTCCAGGCTCTGAAGGAGAGTGTCCACTAGTGGGCACAGACTCTTCTGCGTACTCATACCCAAGCTTGGCTCTTTCAGCCTCATCCCTCCCCATTACTTCTCCCTGTCCCAGTGCTGTCTCTTCGCATCCCTGGCTCTTATCCCCTTCCCAATGGGAACGCCTCACGTGTCTCATTCCAGTCCCAGTCTCCTTTCCCAGCCAGTCCCAGTTCCCCTGCATCTCAGCTCCTCATTCCATTTGTCTCTCTCCTCCCTTCTTAGTTTCCAGCTGTGCCCACTGCCAGCCGCCAACATTTCCCAGTCCCACTGAGTCCCAGTTTCGGTGTCCCTCCCCAGATACTTAGTTCAATCGCATTGTTGTTCCCCCAGACCAGCTCCTTCACCCAGTCTCTTTATCTGGCCAGTCCCATCTTCCCCCTGCACCCTGTTGCCTGGACAGAGCCGTCTCCCCGCCCTACTTCCACACACTGGTTTCCAGGCCCAGTTCCATCCCACCACTCACACCGGCTTGGTTACCCTCTGTTGCTAGCATGCGAGCTCGATGGAAGTGTAGACGTACCCTTAATCACTGCAGCACGCTCACCGGTCAGTGGAGTGCACTGATCCATAACTTTACTGGCAAGTGCAAGAGCTGCTCCCAATGGCATTACAGCAACACCCATTACTCTCGCCCCATTACAGAGTTCCCGCTCACTTAGCTGGGCTCCGGAGCTGATACTCACCGACACACTTCACTGTTGGATCAGTGAAGTTTTGCTCCCCAGAACTAGATGCAAACCCGCGTTTGCAGGTGCAGTGGTAGCCCCCAGGAACATTTTCACAGGTTGCAAAAGCAGGACAAGTAGACGAATTCTGACACCTGTCGACTGTGAAAGCAAGAAAGAACTATGTGGCTTAAAGAGAGCAACGGGTAACCCTTTGCACCTTTTGTCTGACTTCTTCAATGTGGTTCACATTCATTCATTAACCTTGTTAACAATGCAGTGAGGGAGAAAGTGTGGACCTAACAGAGCAGGTGGCTGAGGTGGGAGGGCCAAGGCAGCTGGCCACTCTTCTTGAAACATCAGGGAAAGGATCAAGAAAAGGCCTCCATCCCTCTCCCCTGAATCCAGAAAAACAGGAGGAGGTAGGAAGGGTAGCTGTGACACCCTGTACCCCGTATTCACCACTTTTATATGGCAATGATCTATTTTGTACAAAGTATTCCCTATGAGGTATCACTTGGAAACTCATAATCTGATCAATAGTATTATCTTCTTGAAATGGGTGTAACAAACACTCCATATGAAATTATGAAATTTTGCTGTATGATTATTACTGAAATATGTTGTAATTCCTGGGTAGTACTCATAAGCCAGTTCCTCAGAGACAAGGACACACTGGCATCCCAGCAACATGCTAAAGACTCATCCCCTGGTTAATCGGAGATTCACCAACTGGGAAGTTGTAAACAGGAAATGTACAAATCAGCTGAAAGAGAGCTTGGCGCTCACATATTGCCTACCCACAGGACCCAGCAAGGGTATTTCCAGCACCCAAGGATTGTCGTGTAAGAAAGGGGACAAAAATGCCTTTACCCACCTCGCCTGTCTACCTTATCTCTCTATGCTTATAACATCAATGAATCCTTGACAAACAGTGAACTAAGAGGAGTGGTCCCAGAATGAAAGGAAATCCAGCCCGTGAACTGAGAACTGCCTGCAGCATCTGGTTTGGTGAGACGGATGTTGGCTTCAAATGTTATTTAGCTAGGTAATGTTTAGAAATTAACTTGAGGTTTTATCTTTTTATTTCATTTGTTACCAATTCTGACCTTTGAGCCTTACCACAAAAATCTCTCATTCTCTCATTAATAAACATGTTTTATAGTTTTATCTAAACCAGTGTGTTTGGGAAACCCTTAGTTGAGATAACAAAGGCTGAGGCATAAATATTACCCTTTGTTGGAATGTCAGACTATCTATGATCTTACAATGTCCATGGGTATAATGAGCAGTATAAGACGCACATTTCTGGGGAGCCAAGGGTGGGAGTGGGGATATTTGGGTGTCGCGGTGTATCTGTCCATGGATGGCTGGGACAGCATTCATGTAAACATCTGGGAGTGATTTTGCAGGCTAGTATCTGTGCATGAGCAGGCCAGGCGTGTCTGGTTTGACAGTAAAGCAGCGTAAAAGGAACTTCAGGTTGGGGGGTTAAGGGGATGCAGCAGTTTGAGTTCCACCCTGAGGAATTTCAGAGTAAGATTGAAGCATGGGAGTTGGGGGTAGGGAGGTTCTGATCCTGTGGACAGGCTACAGTGAGTTTTAGTCCAGAAACAGACTAATCCCCCGCTAGGGTCACCATTTTGTCTTAAAATCTATGTCCACCACCAGCAGCAGCAAGAAATAATTTTAAAGGGCTCTGGCTACGTTGCTGTCAGTAAAGATCTTGACTCGAAAGCTCAATGCATGGCCATCGTTGCAAGCATAAAAGTAACGCCAAAGGTCATGGTGTGAATGGCCTGGCAAGGGCAAGATTTCCTGCTGAGACACTCATCCACCCCTAGGGAGTCATGCAGAACTGACGGAACCAAGCCTGGCCAGGCACTGGCTGGAGACTAAGAAGAGCTGGAAACTTCGCTCCCATTCCAGGCTCTGGAGGGGAGTGTCCACTAGTGGGCACAGACTCGTCTGTGTGCTCATACCCAAGCTTAGCTCCTTCAGCCTCATCCCTCCCCACCACTTCGCCCTGTCCCAGTGCTGTCTCTTCCCATCCCTGGCTCTTGTCCCCTTCCCAATCGGAATGCCTCACATGTCTCATTCCAGTCCCAGTCTCTTTTCCCAGCCAGTGCCAGTTCCCCTGCATCCCAGCTCCTCATTCCATTAGTCTCTCTCCTCCTCTCTTAGTTTCCAGCTGTGCCCACTGGCACCCTGCCCCCCAACAATCCCCAGTCCAACTGAGTCCCAGTCCCAGAGTCCCTCCCCAGATACTTAGTCCAATCTCATTGTTGTTCCCCCAGACCAGCTCCTTGACCCAGTCTCTTTATCCGGCCAGTCCCATCTTCTCCCTGCATCCTGTTGCCTGGACAGATCTGTCTCCCCACCCTACTTCCACACACTGGTTTCCAGGCCCAGTTCCATTCTACCGCTTGCACCTGCTTGGCTACTCTCTATTGTTAGTATGTTAGCTCGATGGAAGTGTAGACGTACCCTTAATCACTGCAGCACGCTCACCAGTCAGTGGAGTGCACTGATCCATAACTTTACTGGCAAGAGCTGCTCCCAATGGCATTACAGCAACACCCATTACTCTCGCCCCATTACACAGTTCCCATTCACTTAGCTGGGCTCTGGAGCTGATACTCACCATCGCACTTCACTGTTGGATCAGTGAAGTGTTTCTCCCCAGAACTAGATGCAAACCCACGTTTGCAGGTGCAGTGGTAGCCCCCAGGAACATTTTCACATTTTGCAAAAGCAGGACAAGTAGATGAATCCTGACATCTGTCGACTGTGAAAGCAAGAAGGAACTATGTGGTTTAAAGAAAGCAACGGATAACCCTTTGCACCTTTTGTTTGACTTCTTCTATGTGGTTCACATTCATTCATTAACCTTGTTAACAATAAAGTGAGGCGGAAAGTGTGGACCTAGCAGAGCAGGTGGCTGAGGTGGGAAGACCAAGGCAGCTGGCCTCTCTTCTCAAGACATCAGGGAAAGGATCAAGAAAAAGCCTCCATCCCTCTCCCCTGAAGCCAGGAAAACAGGAGGACATGGGAAGGGTAGCTGTGTCACCCTGTAGCCCATATTCACCATTTTTATATGGTTATGATCTATTTTGTATAAAGTATTCCCTGTGAGGCATCATTTGGAAACACATAATCCGATGAATATTATTATCTTCCTGAAATGTTTGTAACAAACACTACATGTGAAATTATGAGATTGTGCTGTATGATTATTACTAAAATATTTTGTAACTACTGTGTAGTACTCATAAGCCAGTTCCTCAGAGACAAAGACACACTGGCATCCCAGCAACATGCTAAAGAGTCATCCCCTGGTTAATCGGAGATTCACCAACTGGGAAGTTGTAAACAGGAAATGTACAAATCAGCTGAAAGAGAGCTTGGCGCTCACATACTGCCTACCCACAGGACCCAGCAAGTGTATTTCTAGCACCCAAGGATTGGGGTGTAAGAAAGGGGACAAAAATGCCTTTACCCACCTCGCCTGTCTACCTTATCTCTCTATGCTTATAACATCAATGAATCCTTGACAAACAGTGAACTAAGAGGAGTGGTCCCAGAATGAAAGGAAATCCAGCCTCTGTACTGAGAACTGACAGCAGTGGTGAGAAGGATGTTGGCTTCAAATCTTATTTAGCTTCATCAAGTTTAGAAATTAGCTTGAGGTTTTATCTTTTTATTTCATTTGTAACCAATTCTGACTTTTGAGCCTTATCACTTAAAATCTCTCTCTCTCTCATTAATAAACATGTTTTATTGTTTTATCTAAACCAGTGTGTTTTGGAAACCTCTACTTGAGATAACAAAGGCTGATGCATAAACATTACCCTTTGTTGGATAGTCGGACTATCTATGAGCTTATACTGTCCAAGGGTCTATTGAGGAGTATAAGACACACATTTCAGGGAATCCAAGGCTGAAAGGACACACTGGGGTTCGGATCTGGAGCATTTTGTTC
This sequence comes from Platysternon megacephalum, assembly GCA_003942145.1. Lineage (NCBI taxonomy): Eukaryota > Metazoa > Chordata > Testudines > Platysternidae > Platysternon > Platysternon megacephalum. The sequence continues at coordinate 53,134 of QXTE01000545.1, read as the reverse complement.
ATGTTTCTAGGCATCAACTTACGAGCGCTGGTGAAACACTGCGTCCCCTTGAAGCAGACGAGCCAGCAAAAGCCTGAAAGAGGAGAAACAACCAAGGATGCTCTTACTGCACTGGATTTTAGTGCTGTTACCCTTTAGGAGCCTGTGTCGCCTTGTGGATAGAGCAGTAGGCTGGGAGATCAGGGTTTTATTACTAGCTCAGTCACTGACCTTCCAGTTGACCTTGAACAAGTCCTTACCCTCTCAGTTTCCCCTTGGTCCATCCTTTCTATTTAAACTGTAAGTTCAAGGCGAGCATTGTGTCCATACAGCACCTAGCACAGAAAGGCCCTGATACCGGTGGAGACCCCCAAGCACATCTGGAATAAAGTCTATAGATACTAAAAGCAATTTTGGGGGATTTTCAGTGGGCCAAACCCTCCTCGTGGGGAGGATGGGGACCTGTAAAACAGTAGGGTTGGAAGGATTCAATTTTTATTGGTAGATGTTGGTAAACGTCAATTTCGCCATACACAGGGAAACCCATGAAAAAATATGTCCATCAATAACAATTGAAATTGACCGATAGGAAAAATGAGAAAAATGCTGCTTGAGAACTTATTACGGTTTGATTTAAGGATATTTACTTTATATATTGTGACTTGATATTGACAATTTCTGTTTTAACAATTACAAGGTCTGCTGTCATTAAACAAATATTGTCTGACTTCCCCCATGGCCTGACCCCTCCATAGTTTCCCACAACCAAGAACATTTAAATTGGAAAACAAATATCAAGTTGTGCTCAGCCTACAAACCAGTGTGGCTCTATTGACTTTAGCAGAGCTCCAGCACCTGATGAGCTGGCCTCAGTCGTTAAACCCAAAGGGAGTTTTGTCTGCCTAAACACTGAGTGAGGACACTCAGGGTTGTCTCGTTCCCACGCCTACACTGTAAGAGAGTGACTCACTTCTCCTATTTCCCAATGTCCCCACTGCACATTTATCAGATCATCTCAGAATACAGTTTGAAAGCCACTTCCTTGTAACCTGCTGCCGCAGTACTTCTGTGTATCAACTGACCCTCTGCTACCTTCATTGACAGCTGAGCCTCTGAAACGTGCTTTGGATGCCACCATCAGAAGCCCAGCTGCTCAGCAAAACCCCCTCTGGAGCTGGGAACGCAGGAGGAAATCTCAGAAGTTTACTTCTGTTCCCTGCACTGTAGCAGCTCCAGAGAATGGCTACTTGATATTTCCTCTCCCACACTCAGCTGGAACTAAGAAATGCAGAGGCACATGGTGATGATTTAAAAATAAAGGGACCAAACCTTTCTGGATCAAAAATATTTTCAGCTTATTTTACCCCCAACGGATTCAGCAGTTTACAATAGAACAACAGGTCATGCCAGGCACAGTAGAAGCAGAGGAGCTCACAGCCCTTGGCCGTGGGCTTTTCCCAACTCTCACCGCTTTGTGTTTGCGATCCAGCACTTTGCAGCCCAATACCTGACGCACTTTCCCTTGTGGATCCAAGATGGCTGGACGTTAGAGGAAGGAGGTTCTGGAACAGTTTTCCAATAGGACTAGTGCTGGCAAATAACACAACTAGTCTGAAGATGGAATTCACCCCATTCATATCATTCTGTTATATGATGGGACCATGTACAACAGCAGGTGCCTGGACTAAATGACCCAGATGGTCCCATGTCCTAAGGAAGTTTTACTAACTAAAGCCTCCATTTGTTATATGGCTTCTCTGAGTTGCATCATGAGTGAGGACAGCGGTTCTAAAACTTGCCAGACTACTGCACCCCTTTCAGGAGTCCGATTTGTCTTGCGTACCCCCAAGTTCACCTCGCTTAAAAACTACTTGCTTACAAAATCAGACATAAAAATACAAAAGTGTGATAGCATGTTATTACTGAAACATTTCTGACATTCTCATTGTTATGATATCATTATAAAATAAATCAATTGGAATATATATAGTGTACTTACATTAGGGAATAGTACATAGAGCAGTATAAACAAGTCATTCTCCGTAGGAAATTTTAGTTTGTACTGACTTCGCTAGTGCTTTTTATCTCGCCTGTTGTAAAACTAGGCAAATATTTAGATGAGTCGATTTACCCCCTGGAAGATCTGTGCATACCCCTAGGGACAAGGCTCTCAAAGCACGCAGACAACTCAGCCTGCTTGTGTCCCTCTTATCCTGTCCTCCCACCCCACCGCTGCTCTTTACCCTCCTTCTCTCTAGCTAAGGCCCCGATCCTGCAATGATTACCATATAAGGACATCCCTACGTCCGTTAAAGTCAAACGGACTCCATAGGGGGCTCCTTGCAGAATTGGGGCCAAAAGGAGCATAATCCCTTCGGGGCGGGAATTGTCTTTTGTTATTTAGCTTTACAGCACCTAGTACAATGGGGCTCTGATCTGCCAGGTACAGCTGTAAGAACATCAGTAACGTATTGATTCACAAGCCATAACGAAGAATTCATAATCAACATGGAACAATAAATAACAAAGGATTCAGTATGATAGGTAGCACATGGACTCGCTTATTAGACAATAATGACAAATAATAAATGTACACCAGGCCTAGCCACCAGCGTATTCATAGATTTAGAGGCCAGAAGAGATCACTGATCATCTAGACTTACCTCCTGTATAACACGGGCCAGAGAGCTTCCCTGAATTAATTCCTGCTTCAACTCCAACAGCTGTGGCTGAGCTAGAATCCAGTTTAGAAAAACATCCAGTGATGGAGACTCCACCACAACCCTTGGCAAGTTGTTCCAATGGTTAAAGACCCTGACTGTTAAAAAAAACTGGACATTTGTCCAGTCTGAAGTTGTCTCGCTTCAACTTCCAGCCATTGGGTCTTCTTAATCCTTTGTCAGCTAGATTGAAGAGCTCTCTAGTATCAAATTTCTGTTCCCCGGGAAGGTGTTTCTAGACTGTGATCAGGTCACCCCTTAACCTGCTCTTTGATAAGCTACTGGCGTCTCTCACTGTACGGCACGTTTTCCAGTCCTCTAACCATTCTCGTAGCTCTTCTCTGAACTGTTTCCTTTTATTGACATCCTCCTTGAACTGTGGGCAACAGGACTGGAGAAAGGATGCCAGCTCCTGTTGCACCAGGACCAAATACAGAGATAAAATAACCTCTCTGCTCCTAATCAATATCCCCCTGTTTATACATCGAAGGATCACGTCACCCCTGTTGACCATAGGATTCGCCTGAGAGCTTGTGTAAAGCTCATTATCCACCATGTCTTCAAGTCTTCTTCAGAGTCACTGCTTCCCAGGAGAGAGTCCCCCACCCTGCAAATACATCCTAGACCTAACATTTGGCCATACTGAGGCACAGAGTGTTTGACTGCATCTATCTCACCTAATGATCCAGCTCGCTCTGTATCAGTAATCTGTCCTCTTCATTATTTACTGCTCCCCCACTCTGTGGGTCTTCCACAAACTGCTGAACATGAGCTCCCAGTGTGACACTGTGGCCGAAAGAGCTAATGCAATCCAGGGATGCATGAACAGGGGAATCTCGAGTAGGAGCAGAGAGATTATTTTACATGAGTATCTGGCATTGGTGAACTGCTCCTAGAATTCTGTGTCCAGTCCTGGTGCCCGCAGTTCGAGAAGGGTGGTGATAAATGGGAGAGGGGTCAAAAAGAACCAGGAGAATTAGAGGATTGGGGCAGATGTGTAGGTGAAATATTCAAAGAGCTCGATCTATTTAGCTTAACGAAGAGAAAGTTAAGGGGTGACTTGATTACCGTTTACAAATATGTACACAAATATTTAATATTGGGCTTTATAATCTAGCAGAGAAAGATGTAACACAATCCAATGGCCGGAAGTTGAAACTAGACAAATTCAGCCTGGAAAGAAGGCGTACATTTTTGACAGTGAGGGTAATTAACCATTAGAACAATTTACCAAGGGTCATGGTAGATTTCCCATCCCTGACGATTTTAAAATCAAGATTGGATGTGTTTCTAAAAGATCGGCCCTAGGAATTATTTTGGAGGTAGTTCTCTGGTCTATGTAGACAGAAGGTCAGACTAGATGCTCATAGTAGTCCTGTCTGGCCTTGGAATCGGTGGTTTATTAACTTTATCAGTGTTGATTTTATGTTTTCTTCCAGGTCATTGATCAAACGAATGTTCATTTCAAGAGTCACAGATCTGGGCTGAATGCCCATTAGTGAAGGGCCCTACACAGATCCCACACAATTATTATGGCAGCAGCCGGTCATGGACCCTTGTGCTAGGAGCTGTACAAACAGAGAACAAAGAGAGGTATCCTGCCCCAGGGAGCTTAAGCTAAGGTGGGGTTTTTTTACCAACCCCCCAAGAAATTAACCCAATTCCTTTCAAACTTACCCAGAAGCTGGGAGATGAGCTGCTTCATGCTGGCCACTGCCTTCTGCAACCAGGCAAGAAAACCGCATCTACTTTATCCTCTTGTGATCTTTCTCAGAGGAAGTTTGCTGAGTGACACAGTTTTTACTGGGGCTTTTTATCACAGTGCCTTATCTCAGTTGTGTGTCTTGGATACACCTCCCCTGCCCGCGATGGCCTCTAAGCATCTAGCTAACGTTTGTTATGAGGGTAAACCTACCTCCAGTGGTGCTGGAACTAGGGGTGCTGCCACGCCCCTCGGGCTGAAGCACTAATAACAAACACCAAATACATGGTTTCCATCAGCAGCACCCGCCTCCCACTGTAAAAATTGTTCCAGCTCCCTTGACTATCTCCCTGCAATCTACAGGAATGAAAGTAGCAGTGGGATGTGAAGGCTTTAAATAACCTCATGGATGGTTCCTGGGAACCACATGTGACATTCTACAGCTTGGGGGAGCGTCCTGTAACCCCCATAGTCCTCATTTTTATATAATCGTGATCTTACATATAAAGCATGCCTTGTAAGGTATCAGGGTAAAGGTTATGATCTACTGAAAGTCATTTCTCGATCCATATATGTATAGCATTAATGCACATGAAGTTATGAGAATTGTGTTGTATGGTTGTCACTAAAACATGCTGTAAGTTAAAAAATCAGCCAGATATTAGCTCCCCAGAGTCAACAGCAAGGAAAGTAACCAACACCCGGGCGGGGTGTCAAACAGCCCATCAACAGCCAAAGTTGGTGTTGGTCCTGCTTTGAGCTGGCGGTTGGACTAGATGACCTCCTGAGGTCATCTAGTCCATTCCAACCCTAATCTTCTATGATTCTATGAACAGAGATTGTCCAGCAAGGGAGCTACAATGCAGTGACTCACCTCATGAGGCCACACCAGGGGAACTGCTCAACCTTGCCTGGAGACTCAGCAATGCCCCCCAGACATGCCTGGACTTGTGTTCCCCAAGCACATGGGACGGAGGATATAAAACGGAACCCAGTGGCCACGTGCTGGGCCTTTCTCCTTCACCCACCTATCTGTGTACTGTGAACTGCAATATCCAGCGGGGTGAGAAAAACTGCTTAATCTAGATGTTGCCCAGTCTAATAGGATCAAGAGCTCAGACTGTGTGCTTATATTTTGTTTTGGTAACTAATTCTGACCTTTTTGCCTCTCACTTTTGCCTTTCCTGCGACAGCAGGAAGTTGTTCTGGGGCTCGGGGCTGACTATACAGCTTATAGAAAGGGAAACACAGACTCTGTGCCCCGTCTCGATTTCATGCCAGCCCCTTTAGGCCGCTCTAGCAGCGTAAAGTGGGCAGAAATGGCCCCCCTTTGTAAACGTCCCATGGGCAGGGGGCCTCGCTAGCTGGCATAGAGGCCCCGCATTCCCCTGCTCCCAGAGTAGAGGGCAAATCAGGGGCATGACCAGAGTACCCTGCGCTACATCTCTTCCCTGCTCCCCAGGAGGCTACAGGTTGCAGCATAAGTTAGAATAGCCTTGAGGCTGCTCTAACTTACACCGAGGGCTGGGCAGAGCCCTGAATGGCCCCAGAATAGGGGGAACACAACATTTCTTCTGACTTAGCTGCTGCAGGGTCTCTCCCTACAAGCCCTCCTCTGCTCTGGAATGACTCTCACTTCTGGATATGTCTGAAGTAGAGGTCTAGGGGCCCAACTGGGCCAGCCGGACAGGGCTCTAGCACCTGACTGCCAGCGTTCCTAGCACTGCCCTAGGCACTGTGTTCGCAGCACTATGTCTCAGAGGACTTGAGGTAACGCATCACAGTGGATCTCGTGTTCTGCTGCTAGGGGACAGCTGTGGAGACCAAGAACCCTGGCAGGGAGAACAATGGGGAATTGTGGGGGGGAAGAGAAGAGGCCACATACTATGAATCCCCATCCAACCAGCACTGCGAGGGTTAACACAGCATGCAGCACCAATCTCTCTGCTTTATCCCTGCAGCTTTCTGTTGCCTTATCTCCCTGACAGAGCTCAGTTCCCCTCCTTGGAGGCTGCTGCAAGAAACCTCTTATCTCCCTGGTGCAGGATGGTAACACTTCTTGTGAAAGAAACTTCCCCTTTGAAGCTACAAGCCAGGGTGCCAAGAGCTGCCCTGCAGGCCCACGCACCAGAACCAAAAAACACCCGGGGGACCCTCATGGGGGCTAAGGGTATACCCACATTGCAACCAGGAGGTGTGACTGCTGCACTTCTAGACATATCTGAGCCGATGCTCTGGCACACCGTTCCGGCACTTCCCTGGCATCTTGCGATACTTCCAGTACTTGCATTCCAGCACTGCTCGAGCGCTGCATCACCCCCTGATGTGAGCTGGCTTGGCATCATGGGGCCAGGAACGAAAGTTTGCATGTGAGTGAGCAGAAGGAGCCAGGCCAGGCAGTGGGGGGCCAGGCAAGGCTGGGAACAGAGTTGGGGGGAGATACCCAGAGGCTGGAAAGGGAGGGGGAGCCAAGCTCGGGGGGTAGAGCCAGTCATGGGACTTCGGGGAGCGGGGGGGGAGGAGGAGGAACCGGGTTGGGGATTGCTGGGGGGAGCTGGGCTTGGAAGGGAAAGGAGCAGGGGGGGTTCTTTGTCTGGCTCAGTGAGCAAACAGGGAACGCGCTAGGGCCTCCTGGGGAGCAGGCTGGTGGTCCCAGGAGAGAGCAGCTGTTCCAAGCATCCCCACACTGTACCGGCACCTCTCCCCTCTTCCGCCCACATGCCCTGCTGGCAACTCCCTGCAATCTCTCTCCTAGTTGCCTCTTCACACCACCTCCGTCTTCTCTGAAGTTTAAGCCCAGACCCCGAAGTTCCCCTTTGGACCATCACCTTTTCCTCTCCTCCCTGCCCCAGCAGGAATCAGCCAGAGATGTGGGCTGGTAGAAGGGAGAAGAACACACACAACCGGGCTGGGGAGGAGGGAAAGTTAAAGGAAAATAAAAGCAGGTGGCGTTTGCTTTTCGAGCCCATTCACAATATTCCAGTGTCAATAGGAGGAAACTGACACTAAACCAATGGGAGGAGGGGGACGTACCTGGAGCAGAAAAGCAGCAATCAGGGCTGCAGAATGCAAGGGAGGGAGCGACCTCTTAGCTGGGGAGGAAGATGGACTCGCACTAGACAAGGCTGGAGTAGCTGAAAACTTTTATTTAGGGAAAAGGGACGTGATTTTTTTTTCTTGTGGATCAAAGTCTCTCCAGGGCTGTCTCTCAAGGTGGCAGCATTTTGAACATGGGAGAGTTCTAAACAGTGCAGAGTTGAGTGGGATTTTAAAGGTCCCTTCAAGAATGCAGCACCTTCTTCCTCCCCTGTGGGAAAGACCTTTGAAAACAGCCTTATATAATCCAAAACAAGAGCCACTGTTCAAATGAGACTTGGCTGCTTATGGCTCCAGCCCCACTCTTGAAGCACTGTTGAAACTGTGTGCTGCGTTATACCCAGTACAATCCCCACTGAGCCCTGTGTGGCAACCAGGTGTATAAATCAGGGCAGAAAAAAAGCCTGGTGCCTGACTATAATTCCTTTTCTTATTAAACTGCACCTCCCAAGCACCTCTTTACTTGTCAGGATTAGAGGGAAATGCTCTATTTTAGGGAGAATGAAAGGCCATTTGGGAGTTGATGACCCAAAGCAGTGGCAGACAAGGGCCTGGATGGGGGCTGGACTCAGCCCTTGGTATCAGCTATTTCTTTTTGGTCATTCAAATGGATTTTGGGTCATGGTGACATCCCAGCCATCATGGAAAACACTTCCCTGTGACCTTTTGACATGCACACAGAGGTATCTCACTGCCAAGTCCCTATCCTAGCAGGGGAGGGGAGAGAGAGGGCTGCAGGGTGATCTCCCACATCCATGCATCCAGTGGCCTATGCTTGCCACTGCCATGCTGCACCCTCCACATTTATTTATTGACAAAATTTGTGGAATTTTGCAGAATTTTAAAATATTGTGTCACAGAATTTAATTTTTTGGTGCTCAGTAAAGCATCGTTAGCCCTCCCTGCTCTGGCCTGGCAGGGGGGGTCTGCCGAGTCCATCAGGGGACGAAAGGCCCTAGGTGGTACCTGGCGATTGAGGAGACAGTGCACCAGGAAGATGAAGGCTCCCTGCAGGCTGTTGCCGACGGTGAATAAATACGCCATGACCGTGGCTGCTGGGCCGACTTGGAGGAGACCGAAAATCCACGTGCAGCCCAGAACGAAGACTTGGGCGATGGCTTTAAAGGTCAGTAGCCTGGAGAAAGGCAGAGGGAGAGATCCCGTGATGACAGCCCTCTGGAGCACGGCTGAGTCAGGGGGGTCCGGCCTGAAATGGCGAATGCCTCCAGATAGCCACACTCCATCTACAAGCGTGAGAGCGGCTGACCCAGAGACTTCTAAAGGCAGCCGCACAAGCTGCTACAGTCTGCGCTAAAGACCCAAACCTCGCTAAGAGGGGCTGGGACGGATTCAGATCCTGTGTGGATCAGGCAAAAGGAGCCCTGTGACCAGCGGCGGCTCCAGGCACCAGCGCTCCAAGCGCGTGCCTGGGGCGGCAAGCTGCGGGGGGCACCCTGCCGGTCCCTGTGAGGGCGGCAGTCAGGCAGCCTTCGGCGGCATGCCTGTGGGAGGTCCGCCGGTCCCGCAGATTTGGCGGCAATTCGGCGGCGGGTACGCCGAAGCCGCGGGACGGGCGGATCTCCCGCAGGCATGCTGCCTGCCTGCCGTGCTTGGGGCGGCAAAAAAGCTAGAGCCGCCCCTGCCTGTGACACCCAGCTGAACCAGCGATGAGAAGGACACAGGTACGGAGAGATGGAACCGCTTCCCCAAGTTTGCACAGAGTGTCAGTGGCAAAATTGGGACTAGACCCCAAGACTCCTTACTCCCTGCACTGGCCAATGAATAACACTTCCTCCTAGGGGCCCATCGGCCAACCAGGACTCAGCAGAGCATGTTGCACTCCAGCTCCACTGCTGCTAGTGCTGGAAAATCCATCCCCATCCTGCTCTGTCCGAAGCCTCCAGCCCTGACGTGCCCTCTGCACCAGGGAAGCCACAAGGGCAGCGCTTAATTTGTGCCAGGGCTGAGCCCCGGCACCTCGGGGCCCGGCGGTTCAGAGCCCCGGCACCTCGGGACCCGGCGGTTCAGAGCCCCGGCACCTCGGGGCCCGGCGGTTCAGAGCCCCGGCACCTCGGGGCTTGCTGCATCAGTCATGAAAGTAAAAACGTTGCTTGAGTCCTGGCACCTAATAGCTTGAGTCCTGGCCCCACTTCCATTACAAATTAAGCACTGCACGAAGGGCTGGTATAAAGCAACCCAAGACCCCCTGGGGAGTCTGTCAGGGCTGCTTTAAGGTTTCTCTGCAGCACTGGAAGATCTGGATCTGTGGAATGGTTTGGAGTGGTTGGATTCCTTCCGTTGCCCATCCAGACAAGTCCCGGATGGTTCCTGGTTCAATGGCGCCAACCACTGTCGTGCAGTCAATGCTCATTGACTCGCTTTGAGCGTTCAGTCTGATCATCTTCTCTACCCAACTAGTTATCTGTTATCCAACCCAGTTATCCGTAACCTGCTGGGCCACGATGGCTGGCGGCGGAAGAAGAAATTCTTCACTGCGCTGCTTTGAAAACTACCTTCCATTTAGAACCAGAGCCTGATTCTCCTCCCACTCCCGTGGCGACAGGGAGCAACACTGCGGTAAAAACCGCAGAGCCAAGAGAAGAATCAGGAGCTCAGATTGTCTAGCACAGCGGGGCCATGGTCCATCATGACTGCGGCTCATAGGCACTACCACAATCCTGCTACTATCCGAGATCAGAGCCCCGTTGTGCTGGGCACCATAGGCAAATGCAGCAAGAGACTGCTCCGGCTCCAAACAGCAGGAAAGGTTCGTGTCCTCATTTTACAGACAGGGAAACATAAGCACCAAGCGATTTGCCAAGGTCCCTCAAAGAACCAAAGAACACAGGCAGGAACGGCACCCGGCTCTCTTATGCTTTAACCTAGCACCTTAGCCCCGAGGCCACCCTTCATCGCAGAGAGCAGTTAGGGTGGCGCTCAGAGCTGTGTGGAGGTTTTTCCTTTTTCTTACTCATCGTCTCGGCTGTGACAGTCTGCAGCTCGTTCCCGGGGCTTTTCAGAGCAGCTGCCAAGGCCGCCGATTCTACGCTCTGCAGAATAGAGCCCCTCAGGCCTGTGGCCCTGCCCCCCCCCTCCCCCGCACTGCTTCCCCTCCACACATCAAAGTGGCACCAGAGCCTCTCTACCTGCTCACCTCAGCAAGGCCATCCCTCTACTCGACGCCCCATAGGCTGAGTCTGCTTGTCTGTCTCCTGCTCTCTGCCAATCAGGGTCTCCCCACAGCTTGCCAAGGTGGATTCACTTCAAAGTTCCATGCCTGGGGGGGAGGGGTGTGGAGCTGTAAAGGGTAGCTCATGCGGCCATCCGCCTGACACTCCAACACCACCCTACACTGCATAGGTGACTCTGGCTGTCAATCACGTCTTTTCAGTGAGTCTATTGGATGCTCTGGAAGGTGGCAGGGTTTATAGCTCCTGCCACTACACAACTTCTGTCAAGGTTCCCTCCCCACTCTGAACTCTGGGGTACAGATGTGGGGGCCTGCATGAAAGACCCTCTAAGCTTATTTCTACCAGCTTAGGTTAAAAACTTCCCCAAGGCACAAATCCTTTCCTTGTCCTTGGATGGTATTGCTGCCACCACCAAGTGATTTAGACAAAAATTCAGGAAAGGGGTCACTTGGAGTCCCTATTCCCCCAAAATACACAAGTTTAAATGGTGAAAAGCCCAAACTGTGATGTGGTACAGACCTGTAGGCAAAGAGTAACTGTTGCAACACTAGGTCCCAATCATTGGAGTGCTCCTTTATGAATTTACGTATTATGGCCCCCAAAGTTCCATTAAATTTCTCCACCAAGCCATTTGTTTGATGGTGGTAAGGGGTAGCAACCAAGTGGTTCACCCCATGAGCTTCCCAAAGGCTTTTAATGGTCCCGGACAGGAAATTAGTTCCCGAATCCATAAGGATGTTGGAGGGCCAACCTACCCTGGCAAAAATGTCTATTAATGCCTGGCACACTGTTTTAGCCCTGGTGTTGCTTAGAGCTACTGCTTCCAGCCATCGGGTGGCAAAATCCATGAAAGTCAGTATGTACTGCTTTCCTCTGGGTGTCTTCTTTGGGAAAGGACCCAGAATATCCACAGCTACTCGCTGAAATGGAACCTCACTTATGGGGAGTGGCTGGAGAGGGGCTTTGACCTGGTCTTGGGGTTTTCCCACTCTTTGGCACACCTCACAAGACCGAACTTAGGTAGAAACGTCCTTGCCCATTCCCTCCCAGTGGAATGACCTCCCCAAACGGTCTTTGGTCTTGTTCACTCCAGCATGGTCACTAGGATGATCGTGGGCTAAGCTTATGAGCTTTACCCAGTACTTAGTTGGAACTACCAACTGTCTTTGAAAATGCCAGTCCTTCTGGTGCCCATCAGAAAGAGTTTCCTTGTATAAAAGTCCTCTTTCTACAACAAACCGGGATCAATTAGAAGAGCTGAATGGGTTGCTCCGTGCCACTGACTGGTCACTGGGGCAAGGTGGGTTGCTGGAGAATGGTGTGGTGGGGTTTTCCCTGGGGTATAGGTGGGGGCTTGGGCTGCCCCCGGTCATAGCGTGTTGTCTCGGGTTGCCCCTTCTGGTATCCGCTCCAAATGCTACTAGCTTTTTTCTTTTCCGCCACCTCCACCCATTTGGTTCCGATCTCCCCCGCCTCGATTACAGTTTTGGGCTTCCCATCTAGGATGTACCTTTCTATTTCCTCAGGAACACCCTCTAAGAACTGCTCCACTTGCATGAGGAAAGACAGATCTTCCAGAGATTGAACACTTGTTCCTGATATCCAGGCATCCCAATTTTTTACAATGTGGTAGGCGTGTCAGGAAAATGCCACATCTGGTTTCCATCTTAGGGCTCTGAACCACCGCTGGGCATGCTCGAGTGTTAGCCCCATTCTAATTCTGACCTTTTTTTAAAAAAGTTCGTAGTTGTTCATGTGTTCTTTAGGCATTTCAGCTGCCACCTCTGCTAAGAGTCCACTGAGCTGCGGCCTCAGTTCCACCATATATTGGTCTGTAGAGATGCTGTACCCAAGGCAGGCCCTTTCGAAATTTTCTAAGAAGGCCTCTGTATCATCGCCTACCTTGTAGGTGGGGAATTTTTTGGAATGGGGAGTGGTACCTGGAGAAGGACTCTAAGGGTTATTTGGTAGACCTAGCTTAGCCTTTTCCAGCTCTAAGCACTTCAGCTCTAACTCCATATCCAAGCGTTTTGCCTCCATTTCCATCTCCAAGCCTTTTACCTCTTTCCTCTCCTCCGCTTCCAACTCCAAGCGCTTTGCCTCTTTCCTCTCCTCCAAGCACTTTAAGTCCATTTGTCTTTCATGTTCCTTCTGTTTCTCTTCAGTCCAATCTGGTTAATTGCAGTTTCTTTTGCACCTCACTTTCCATCATCTTTGTTAGCCCTCCTGCCCTTTGCCTAGCCTAGCCCAAGAGCTAGAAAAAAACCCAGCTTGCTATAGCTTAACTATTCTGCCCTCAGGCAAAGAAAAAAAACCTCCAGCTGCTCTCAGCTAAAAAAAAAAAAAAAGAAAGAAAGAAAGCAGCCAAAAGAAAAAAATTAGTCATTTTTAAAATCCTGAGGTCTGTGCTTCTGGTTCAAAATGATCCCATCTCTGCCACCATGTCAAGGTTCCCTCCCTAATCTGAACTCTGGGGTACAGATGTGGGGACCTCCATGAAAGATCCCCTAAGCTAATTTCTACCAGCTTAGGTTAAAAACTTCCCCAATGCACAAATCCTTTCCTTGTCCTTGAACGGTATTACTGCCACCACCAAGTGATTTAGACAAAAATTCAATAAAAGGGTCACTTGGGAGTCCCTATTCCCCCAAGCTCCTTCACCCCCTTTCCTGGGGAGGCTTGAGAATAATACACTAACCAATTGGTTACAATGTGAACACAAACCAAACCCCCTGGATTTTAGGACACTGAAAATCAATCAGGTTCTTAAAAGAAGAATTTTATTTATAAAAAAAAAGTAAGAGAATCACACCTGCAAAATCAGGATGGAAGGTAACTTTACAGGGTAAATACAAAGATTTAAAACACAGAGGACTCCCCTCTGACTCTGCTTCCGAGTTACAAAAAACAGGAATAAAACTCCCTCTTAGCATAGGGAAAATTCACAAGCTAAAACAAAAGATACTCTAATGCATTTCCTTGCCCTTACTTACAATTTATGTAAACTTAGATGAATCATTTCAGGTATGTTTTCAGGAGATGTTTTACCTGCCTGGTCTCTCTCTCCATCCAGAAAGGGAACAAACAAAGAGAGCACAATCAAAACCTCCTCCCCCAGCTTTGAAAGTTTCTTCTTTCCTTATTGGTCCTTTTGGTCAGGTGCCAACCAGGTTATTTGAGCTTCTTAACCCTTTACAGGTAAAGTGATTCAGTATCTCTGTCCAGGAAGGATTTTATGTTACTGTATACATAAAGGTTGTTACCCTTCCCTTTATATTTATGGCAACTTCCCTTCAGCTTGCTCTTTGTTCAAGTGGGGCTCACCCACTTCATTTTAAAAAAGATGGGCCCAGGGAGCCAGTACCTCCCAGGCTTCCAATTCCCCCAGGGTGAAGATGCAAGGCCCACCTCCCCCAGCACATCAGCAACACACCTTCCCCTACTCAACACCCCATAGGCTGCGACCCCTGCCCATCTCCGTCTCACTCTCTTCCTATATGATCCTATGATCCTTCCTATAATTAGTGGGCAGGGCTCAATAGAGTGAAGATGGGGGGAAAGCACTTCATTCTTACCAATCCCATTGGCTAATCCTCCTGCTACTCCATCACCTTGCTCCACCTACCAGTCAATCAAGGTTTATCAAGAAGCTAATTTGTCCTTGGCTCAAAAGGCGGGATTTATCTCGCAGATCCTCCCACCTCCCCCCCTGGTGCCCAGCTGGCGCTCAGGCCCCATGCAGCTTCACACACTGTATCTCGATCAAACTTCCCTTCTCCTCCCCCCCAGCTAGAGGTGCAGTGACAGGCCCAATAGATTCCAAGGCCAGAAGGGTCCATTGTCATTATCTAGTCTGACCTCCTGGATAAAACAGGCAGGAGAATTGCCCTGAATTAATTCCTGTTGGCACTAGGGCAGATATTTCAGAAAAACATCCTGTCTTAATTTAAAAATTGTCAGTGATGAAGAATCCACTAGAACCCTTGGTAAATTGTTCCAATGGTTAATTACTCTCACCATTAAAAATGTCTGCCCTGTTTCCAGTCTGAATTTGTCTAGCCTCAGCTTTCAGACATTGCATTGTGTTATAGCTTTCTTTACTAGAATAAAGAGCCCACTTATTAAATATTTGTTCTCTATGTAGGTACTTTATAGACTGTGATTGAGTCACCCTTTAATCCTCTCTTTGTTAAACTAAATAGATTGACCTCTGAGTTTATCACTATACGGCATGTTTTCTAAGCCTTTAATCATTCTCTGAACCCTCTCCCATTATCAACATCCTTCATGAAGTGTGGGAACGAGAACTGGACATAGGATTCCAGCAGCAGTCACACCAGTGCCAAATTCACAGGTAAAATAACCTCTCTGTTCCTACATGAGATTCCCCAGTTTGTGCATCCCAGGATCACATTAGCTCTTTTGGCCACAGCATCACACAGAGTTCATTTTCAGCTGATTAGCCCCATGACCTCCAAATGTCACCGCTTCCCAAGATAGAGTCTCCCATGCTCTAAGTATGGCCTATGTTCTTTGCTCCCAGATGAATACATTTACATTTAGCCATATTAAAATGCATATTGTTTTCTTCCACCTAGTTTACCAAGCCATCCAGATCACAATGTGTCAACAACATCTCCACTTTGTTATTTGCCACTCCCCAAACTTTTGTGGCAGCTACAAGCTTTTTCAGTGATGACTTTATGCTTTCTTCCAGGTTATTGATAGAAATGTTAAATAGCATCAGGCCATGAACTCATCCCTGCAGGCCCCCACTGGAAACAGATGCAAATTCCCTATTTACAGTTACATTTTCAGACTGGTCAGTTAGCGAGATTTTAATCTATTTAATGTGTGCCATGTTCATTTTATATCATTCTAGGGTTTTTTTAAATTAAAATCTCACGTGGCACCAAGTCAAATGCCTCACAGACATCTAAGTACATTACATCAGCATTATTACTTTGTAATCTCACAAAAAAAAATACCAAGTTAGTTTGACAGGATCTATTTTCCATCCATCCATATTGATTTTTATTAATTACATTGCCCTCTTAATTCATTATTAATTGAGTCCCATATAAGCCACTCCAATATCATGCCCTGGACTGATGGCAAGCTGATAGGCCTATAATTACCCAGGTTATCCCATTAACCGTTTTTAAAAATTGGCACAACCTTAGTTTTTTTCCAGTCTTCTGGAAGTTCCAAAATGTCCAAGACTTTTTGAAAAATCAACATTAACAGTCCAGTGAGCTTCTCTGCCGGCTCTTTAAAAACTCTTGTATGCAAGTTATCTAGACCTGCTTATTTAGAAATGCCTAATTTCAGTAGCTTCTGTTTAAACATCCTCCTTGGGCACTAGTGGAATGCCTACAGAAGTGGTTCTCAAACTAGGGCCACCGTTTGTTCAGGGAGAGCCCCTGGTGGGCCGGGCCGGTTTGTTTACCTGCCGCGTCTGCAGGTTCGGCCAATCGCAGCTCCCAGCGGCCGCGGTTCACTGCTCCAGGCCAATGGGGGCTGCGGGAAGAGGCGTGGGCCGAGGGACGTACTGGCTGCCGCTTCCCTGAACAAGCGCGGGCCGAGGGACGTACTGGCTGCCGCTTCCCTGAACAAACTGGCCCTAGTTTGAGAACCAAGGACATTTAAAGTCTTAAGATCAGCTTAGAATCCGTTTTGCTTTTATTTCATTTGACTAAATCTGACTTGTTATGTTTTGACGTATAATCACTTAAATCTACATTTATAGTTAATAAATCTGTTTGTTTATTCTACCTGAAGCAATGTGTTTGGTTTGCAGTGTGTCAGAGACTCCCCTTGGGAGAACAAGCCTGGTACATACCAATTACTTTGCTAAATTGACAAACTTATATAAGCTTGCAGCATCCAGTGGGCATAAGTGGACACTGAAAGACGGAGGTTCCCAGGGTTGTGTTTGGGATCGGAGATATTGGCTAGTGTCATTCGCTTGCAAGTAGCTGGGAGCAACTTACATGCCAGTGGCTGTGTGTGAACAGCCCAGGAGTGGGGGTTCTCACAGCAGAGCAGGGTAAGGCTAGCTCCCAGAGTCAAGGATTGGAGAGGCCTAGCAGATCAGTGGTAAGATAACACCAGAGGGGAACATCACACCATCCCACAACAACCCCCATTCTCTCTTACCCCCCACAGGACAGCCCTCTCCAGCAACACCCCATTCCTACAACTGCTTCCCATGGTACTCACTGCCACAATACCCCCCTCCCCACCACACAAACCTCATGACCCCCCCCCATACCTCCACTCCCCACCTTACAAGCCTCATGGTGCCTGTGGCCGGGGGGGTCACACTGAGATTGCTCAATCAGAGCAAACTACAAAGAATGGGGCAGATGATCCTCCAAACTGGTGGTTATTTCTAATACTTAGATTCACCAAGCCAGCAACAAAACAGCTTCTACAATACCTTACTGGTTACCCATAAGCCAATACACAGTTCCCTTATAGCAACCCAGCCTTGGGCTCCCACCCAGACAGCCAAGTCAAATATGATCAGGATTACTGAAATCTTGTTCATCGTATAAAAAGTCCTACCAATCCCAAAGGATCGGACACATTACCCCCCAGATCAATGAATATCTCAGATCTTACCCAAATACACGCTTACAGCCAATTCTTATTAAGTAAACTAAGATTTATTGAAAAAGAAAAGAGAGAGTATTGGTTAAAAGATCATTATTCATACAGGTATGAATTGAGTACTTAGGTCAGTTCACAGTAGAGATAGTGAGCTTCAGAGTTGCAAAAAGTTCTTTCAGAATTAGCTCCATAAATTATAGTCCAATGTCCAATATCCGCGTGACCCAGTCTGGAGCTGGGGACCTCAGTCTTGCAACTCAAACCTCCCTTGATGAAGCTTAAGCAGATCTGAGCTAACAGGATTAGGGCTCAAGAGTCCTTTTTATAGTTCTCTAGCAGCCTCTTGACATAAGGTGAATAATAGGGGAAGCATTGTGGCTTTGAAGTAACCTCCTATTTCCTAAGCATCACCGGTAATTAGCTACATGGATTAGCTGTCTATCTCCCACCACTTACAGGGAGTTTATTACATACTTCAAACAGGAATGAAGATAATGATATTACCACATTTACAGTTCATCTAACATTCCCTTTCCGTCTTTGAATCAATAGAGCATAGTGACAGACAGGAAACAGAGGTTAACAATGTAACCAGATAACAGGATATAGGTAAACATAGACTACTACAATCATTATCTTCTTCCAATTCTTTAACAATACAAGTCTACATTTCAAAGCTCTTGTCTATCTAACATGGCTTTGCTAACTATTTATAAGGAATAGCCCTAATTCCTATTTACATCTGTGACGTTGCGCAGTCTATATGGTTTTATAAAAACATGATAATAAGTGAATATAATGTAACTGGAATATGCTTCATGCAAAAGGTCTCTTGTAAGGTATCATTACAAAGCTTATAATCTACTGAGTGATCATCTTATTTGTATAAATGTACCACTCTTGTATCTAAAACTAGAAATATGAAATATAACTCTGAGGGCCTACTGTAATTATGGAAAGTGTGGGCCATTAATGGTGGTTTGGAATCTTGATGACTCCCATTAACCAGAGCCATTGTCTGCAGATGGCTGTATTTACCTGTGAGTCTTCCTGTATATGTGTGTGCTAGCAAGTGAGTAATGAAGTCTTGCAGTGACATGTGATCATGTCACCTGAACTGGAATCCATCTTTAACCTGGTGCTTTTCCAGTGAGGGGTGGGGGAACCCAGAGGGACAAAGGATTCCCGCCTTATGCAAAAGATATATAAAGGGGTGGAAGAGAACAGAGAGAGAGAGGAGCCATCATGAAGAATCCCCTAGCTATCACCTGAGCTGGAACAAGAGCTGTACCAGGGGAAAGAATTGTGCCCAGGCCTGGAAGGTGTCCAGTCTGAGAAAAAACTTACTGAAGCATCTCTGAGGGTGAGATTATCTGTATTCAGTTTGATTAGACATAGATTTGCGCATTTTATTTTATTTTGCTGGGTAACTTACTTTGTTCTGTCTGTTACTACTTGGAATCACTTAAATCCTACTTTCTGTATTTAATAAAATCACTTTCTACTTATTAATTAACTCAGAGTATGTATTAATACCTGGGGGAGCAAACAGCTGTGCATATCTCTCTATCAGTGTTATAGAGGGCAAACAATTTATGAGTTTACCCTGTATAAGCTTTATACAGGGTAAAACGGATTTATTTGGGTTTAGACCCCATTGGCAGTTGGGCAACTAAGTGCTAAAGACAAGCACACTTCTGTGAGCTGTTTTCAGGTAAACCTGCAGCTTTGGGGCAGGTAATTCAGACCCTGAGTCTGTGCTGGAGCAAACGGATGTGTCTGGCTTCAGCAAGACAGGGTGCTGAAGCCACTGAGCTGGCAGGAAGAACAGGAACAGAGGTAGCCTTTGCACATGAGTTGGCAGCTCCCAAGTGGGTTTCTGTGATCCAACCCATCACAACATCCTTTCCCAATATGTCTTTAAAGGTTGAATTTGGGTCATTTAGCGTGCAAGTTGCTTAACCCTTCCTGGCTCAGTGTCACAGTGCCCCCGATGCCTCATTCGCCTCAATAGGTGCACCACAATCTTCCACGGCTTCTCTTGCAACCCACCCCTGCTCCCACTACAATTCCCATGGAATTTCCCTCCCACTCCACCCTAGTCCCCCTGAATTGTATTAATTTACATGGACTACATGGGCCAAAGCTGTTAACGTAACCCAGTCACTGTCCAACATGAAACCGTTTTAAACCAGGTTTGGTATCCAGAGACTTCAGCCTGCTTAGTACCAATGGCAAACACACCATTAAAAATCCCCCCCCCCCCCCCCC
>QXTE01000545.1:0-30568 GCA_003942145.1 Platysternon megacephalum | reverse complement strand
GGTTTAAATAGACTGTCTCTTGTGGGTGGAGACCCCCTCCTCTCCCTCTGTAGAATCCAGTCACAGAATGGAGATTCGAAATCACATGGGCAGGTCACATGCCCATGCATGACTCAGGACTGCAGGTAGCAGCCATTACCCACATGCTGCCTTGAACGTCCTCAGGTAGACTTCTAATGTGGATTGGAGTCCTGCAAGCTCTTTTGTCTGTTAAGTGCCCCCTGACTGAACACCTAATTTGCACATTCCTTTCCCAAGAAGTCATCAAATGTTCTAACTGAGGCCCCTTAGAAATTAAGCAATCATACAGCCAATGTTCATAACTTTGAACACACAAATGGTGCCTGTATACAACTAGGGTGAACATAACCAGTAGATCATACCCTTTACATAGATATGTTATATGGCCTATGTAGCAAAACCCTATTCCAGTTATATCATATTCCCACAAAGCCTTAGGGGAGGTACCGTCACACCCCCCACACCACCCCTACAACACCACATATTCCCCCCCATGGAACTTTACCCACACAAACAGTTCCTCCATAGTATCCCACACCTGCAACACCCCTTTATATCCCTCTGACGGGTTGGGTCAGAGAGACCACCTTGGGACTGCCACCTGATGTGCCACCTGGAAGCTTGGGACTTCAGTGCCCTGTCTTGTTGAGCTAGACACACTAGCCTGCTACAAACACAGACCCAGGTCTGAACCATGTCCCCCACAAGCTGCAGATTTAACTGAAAACAGCTTAAGAAGTTCTCCTGTCTCTAGCACCCAGAAACACAGTTCCCAATGGGATCCAAACCCCAAGTAAATCTGTTTTACTCTGTATAAATCTTATACAGGGTAAACTCATAAATTGTTCGCCCTCTATAACATTCCTAGAGAGATATGCACAGCTGTTTGCTCCCCGGGGAATTAATTACTAACTCTGGGTCAATTAATAAGCAAAAAGTGATTTTATTAAGTATAAAAAGTAGGATTTAAGTGGTTCCAAGTAATAACAGACAGAACAAAGTAAATTACCAAGCAAAATAAAACAAAAACATGCAAATCTAAGCCTAATACAGTAGGAAACTAAATGCAGGTAAATCTCACCCTCAGAGATGTTCCAATAAGCTTCTTTAATAGACTAGACTCCTTCCTAGTCTGGGTCCAGCAATGACTCACACCCCCGTAGTTACTGTCCTTTGTTTCAGTTTCTTTCAGGCATCTCTTTGGGGTGGAGAGGCTATCTTTTGAGCCAGCTGAAGACAAAATGGAGGAGTTTCCAGGGCCTTTTATATTCTCTCTCTTGTGGGCGGAAACCTCTTTGTTCTCCTGTGCAAAATCACAGCAACAAGATGGAGTCTGTAGCCACCTGGGCAAGTCACATGACTACGACTGATTCAGCTTTTTGCAGGCCAACGCCATTCCCAGGAAAGCTCAGTTGTGGATTGGCATCTCCTAAAGTCCATTGCTAGTTAAATACTCCCAGTTACTTGAATGACCCCTTCATACTATGTTAACCAAATCTCCTTATGTGCTTCCTACAGCAAACGCTTTAAATACAAGCATAGAGCCAATGCTCATAACTTCAGATATAAAAATGATACATGCATACAAATAGGATGAATATATTCAGTAGATCATAACCTTAGCAGAGATATGTTACATGGCATATCTAGCATAAAACATATTCCAGTTATGTCATATTTACACTCATAAGCATATTTTTATAAAGCATTATGGGGTGTAAGTCACAACCCCTCAATATTCCCCACAGAAAACACCTCATTTCACCTCTGACTCCTCCTGTGCTTTTAACAAGTAATACAAATATAATTTTTCACAAACAGAAACAGAGGCAAAATTTAAAGAGCAAATTACTGGCTGTACATTCTCCTCTCAGCTCTAATAAGAATCTTGGATGTTTATAAGGAGCTGTCACATGCGGGGAACACGGGTGAGCTTTTACACTGAAATGGAGATGGATTTTGACTCTCTAACGCAGGTTTGTTTCTGTATTTTGCATCCTCGCAGAGTTCATCTGCACAAATGTCCATCCAGCTGGCAGTAATTTGAGAAAAGTCATGGCCTCATTACAACACCGGCTAAATCCTAGGCAGATGCTAAGCAGTTCCCTATTGATCGAGGGTCTCGCCTGGCTATTAATGCTGCACAGGTACAGGTACGCCAACCTCACAATTTTTGATTGCACATCAAGCACAATAGAAAGAAAGAAGCAGAAGGGGCCAGATTCTGCTTGCAGCTATCCTGGTGTGAATCCGGAGTAACTCCATTTACTTCAGTAATTCTGGATTTCTATCAGTCGAAACTGAGATGAGAAGCTGGCCCAAGTTCTCCCAGGCTGGGAAATGGCAAGCCTTAGGGTTTTGGGGAAGGACAGCAAAATGAAATCATTTTTCCACCTTTTATTAACTGGATAGATTTGCCAATTCTTTGGCTCTCTGCTCCCAATCCCACTGAAGTCAATGGGAAAACTCCAGTTGACTTCAACTAGGGCAGAATCAGGCCCTCATTCAAGACTTTAGTGTGAGACTGCAACCACTTGGGTGAAGTCAAAGGTACTAAAATAGTTAAACACGTGAAACACAGCCATACATTCCCCTACCCCATACAAGGATAAGCCATAGAGTAGCAGCTATCAGAGGATATTGGAGATAAGCATCTTCCTCTTCTGTGTAAAAAAGGGGACTAATGGAGCTGGGCTTTATTTTCCCCCACATGCAGTAGTAGTCTCCACTTTTTCAGGAGGACTTTTCCCATTCCTGGAAAGAAAGCAAAGATGTGATGACACGGTCAAGGCCACCTGAGTGTTTAATGCTGAAAAGGGGGATGCTCTCTGGAAGGCAGTAGACAAAGTTCCTGGATTCTTTCCCTCTAGGGGTGAAGGAACCACTAGAAATTCCTTGCAGGTGCTGTCTCCTCATTGGGGCCAGCCCATCTGCACTTGTCATGAATAGGGAGAAGGGTAGCAACCTTTATGTATGCAGTAGCATAAAATCCCTCCTTGGCAGTTGTTTTAATCCTCAGTGTTTTAAATCTTTTTATTACCCTGTAAAGTTACCTTCCATCCTGATTTTGCAGGTGTGATTCTTTTACTTTTTTTCTTTTAAATAAAGTTCTTCTTTTAAGAACTTGATTGATTTCAGTGTCCTGAAGACAAAGGGTCTGGTCTGTGCTCATATTGCTAAGGCAACTGGTTGATTCTTTATACTCAAGCCTCCCCAGGAAAGGGGGTGAAGAGGCTTGGGGGGATATTTTGGGGGGGATAGGGATTCCAAGTGTCCCTTCCCTGAATATTTTGTGTAAATCATTTGGTGGTGGCAGCAATACCATCCAAGGACAAGGAAAGGAATTTGTGCTTTGGGGAAGTTTTAACCTAAGCTGGTAGAATATAAGCTTAGGGGGTCTTTCATGTGGGTCCTCACATCTGTACCCCAGAGATCAGAGTGGGGGGAACTCTGACTGCAGTAAGGAAGCTTCAGTCCCAGTCTTGCTCAGAAAACAATCCTGTTCCAGTAATTTAGGTCACAATGTTTCAAAAGCCAATGTCTGCCCACCCCACGCTGAGAGATCCACAGAACTCACAAGAGAACCCAGGGAAGGAAATGTGGAGGGAGGTTGCTTTTAAAAATGATTTCTCTGCTGGTCAGAATTGGAACCATGAGCACATGGGATTCCCCCAGGTCTGGATGTAACAAACACCCAGTAGCTAATACTCCCAATGCTGTTCTCAGCCGGACTACAACAGTGTGCCCTTGTTGCCAAGAGGCTAACAGCATTTTGGGCTGTATAAGTAGGAGCATTGCCAGCAGATCAAGGGACGTGATCATTCCCCTCTATTCGGCATTGGTGAGGCCTCATCTGGAGTACTGTGTCCAGTTCTGGGATGTGGAAAAATTGGAAAGAGTCCAGCAGAGGGCAACAAAAATGATTAGGGGGTTGGAGCACATGACTTATAAAGAACTGGGATTATTTAGTCTGCAGAAGAGAAGAATGAGGGGGGATTTGATAGCTGCTTTCAACTACCTGAAATGGGGTTCCAAAGAGGATGGATCTAGACTGTTCTCAGTGGTACCAGATGACAGAACAAGGAGTAATGGTCTCGAGTTGCAGTGGGGAAGGTTTAGATTGGATATTAGGAAAAACTTTTTCAGTAGGAGGGTGGTGAAGCACTGGAATGGGTTACCTAGGGAGATGGTGGAATCTCCTTCCTTAGAGGTTTTAAGGTCAGGCTTGACAAAGCCCTGGCTGGGATGATTTAGTTTGGGTTTGGTCCTGCTTTGAGCAGGGGGTTGGACTAGATGACCTCCTGAGGTCCCTTCCAACCCTGATATTCTATGATTTTATGATTCTATTGTAAGGTGCCAGTCACTTGCGGGACAAAGCAAGCTATATACTATAATGGTAGGCGCACTAGAAAAGCATCATTGGAAAAAGTAGAAAGATATTTATTAGTAGATAGATCTAGATATTTATGGGGAGACAGTGTTGCCTAGTGAATAGGGCACTGGCCTGGGACTCGAGACCTGGGCTTGTTCAATTCCCCTCTCTGCAACCAGTTTGGTGGGTGACCACCGATGAGTCGCACCTCCATGTGCCTCAGTTTCCCTTATGTAAAATGGGAATAATTACACTGACCAGCTTTGAGATCTACAGATAAAAAGCGCTATAAGAGAGCTGGGAATTATTGTTATAATTATTCTGATTTATACAAAAGAGAACCCATTCTATTCTCAATGTGCCTTAAACAATCACTAAATACAATCCAGTAGTATAAACCCAGCAGCCTAAAGATAACCAGACAGAAGGAAAATTAAAATTAACCCAGTTTTCCACAGAACCACCTTTGATCCCTCAGTCCCGCCAACCCTCTCTCATCTACAGCCAATAGATACAGAAGACACAGCAGGCATCTGTTTATTATTGCTAGAGTAGATGGAGATAGATATAGAGTAAGTAGATATTATTGGGTTGGCCTATAACAATTTTGGCCATTTGATACAGTAGACAGCTACATAGCAGTGAGGCTGCTAAAACTAGACCCTGTTTGATGGATGTGTCCCCCAGGCCGGTATTGGAGAAGAGATCAGCACCACTTACAGTTCCGGTGGTCATGGGGACAGCTGACATAGATAGCCCGGAAGTCTGAGACTTAGTTCTGTTTTTTTCAATCCTTCTGATCCATCTCTTGTACTCCTCTCTCACCTAGAAAAATATGGAACACGCTCATTGGCTCATGTAACCAATGCCCCATGAGAAGCTCGGACAGTTTTACACCACTCGGTCCTAAATCTGAACAGAGCAAAAGAACTGAAATTCTTGTGACCATCTTCCCCGCTGCAAATTCCAACATGTAAAGGGAAGGGGGAGGAGCGGCCCTCAATCCCCTAGTTGCAATGAGCCACATTCTGACATCAGTCACACCCAGGCAACATCACTGACTTCATCAGGTTGCAAAGCCTGGATAGAAATTTAGCTTAAGAAATGCAAGTTGATGCAGCTCCCACCAAACTACATGTTAATGGGCCTGCTGCAGGCTTAACCTGGGGAAATTCTATGACCTTCGTTACACAGGTCAGGCCGTGTCTACACTACCACTTATGGTCAGCAATATTTATGTCACTCAGGGGTGTGGAAAAAACGCACGCCTGAGTGACATCATTTCACTGGTGTAAGTGGCAGTGTGCACAACACTCTGTTGGCGGGAGAGCTTCTCCCACCAACATAACTNCTAAATGCAGGTAAATCTCACCCTCAGAGATGTTCCAATAAGCTTCTTTAATAGACTAGACTCCTTCCTAGTCTGGGTCCAGCAATGACTCACACCCCCGTAGTTACTGTCCTTTGTTTCAGTTTCTTTCAGGCATCTCTTTGGGGTGGAGAGGCTATCTTTTGAGCCAGCTGAAGACAAAATGGAGGAGTTTCCAGGGCCTTTTATATTCTCTCTCTTGTGGGCGGAAACCTCTTTGTTCTCCTGTGCAAAATCACAGCAACAAGATGGAGTCTGTAGCCACCTGGGCAAGTCACATGACTACGACTGATTCAGCTTTTTGCAGGCCAACGCCATTCCCAGGAAAGCTCAGTTGTGGATTGGCATCTCCTAAAGTCCATTGCTAGTTAAATACTCCCAGTTACTTGAATGACCCCTTCATACTATGTTAACCAAATCTCCTTATGTGCTTCCTACAGCAAACGCTTTAAATACAAGCATAGAGCCAATGCTCATAACTTCAGATATAAAAATGATACATGCATACAAATAGGATGAATATATTCAGTAGATCATAACCTTAGCAGAGATATGTTACATGGCATATCTAGCATAAAACATATTCCAGTTATGTCATATTTACACTCATAAGCATATTTTTATAAAGCATTATGGGGTGTAAGTCACAACCCCTCAATATTCCCCACAGAAAACACCTCATTTCACCTCTGACTCCTCCTGTGCTTTTAACAAGTAATACAAATATAATTTTTCACAAACAGAAACAGAGGCAAAATTTAAAGAGCAAATTACTGGCTGTACATTCTCCTCTCAGCTCTAATAAGAATCTTGGATGTTTATAAGGAGCTGTCACATGCGGGGAACACGGGTGAGCTTTTACACTGAAATGGAGATGGATTTTGACTCTCTAACGCAGGTTTGTTTCTGTATTTTGCATCCTCGCAGAGTTCATCTGCACAAATGTCCATCCAGCTGGCAGTAATTTGAGAAAAGTCATGGCCTCATTACAACACCGGCTAAATCCTAGGCAGATGCTAAGCAGTTCCCTATTGATCGAGGGTCTCGCCTGGCTATTAATGCTGCACAGGTACAGGTACGCCAACCTCACAATTTTTGATTGCACATCAAGCACAATAGAAAGAAAGAAGCAGAAGGGGCCAGATTCTGCTTGCAGCTATCCTGGTGTGAATCCGGAGTAACTCCATTTACTTCAGTAATTCTGGATTTCTATCAGTCGAAACTGAGATGAGAAGCTGGCCCAAGTTCTCCCAGGCTGGGAAATGGCAAGCCTTAGGGTTTTGGGGAAGGACAGCAAAATGAAATCATTTTTCCACCTTTTATTAACTGGATAGATTTGCCAATTCTTTGGCTCTCTGCTCCCAATCCCACTGAAGTCAATGGGAAAACTCCAGTTGACTTCAACTAGGGCAGAATCAGGCCCTCATTCAAGACTTTAGTGTGAGACTGCAACCACTTGGGTGAAGTCAAAGGTACTAAAATAGTTAAACACGTGAAACACAGCCATACATTCCCCTACCCCATACAAGGATAAGCCATAGAGTAGCAGCTATCAGAGGATATTGGAGATAAGCATCTTCCTCTTCTGTGTAAAAAAGGGGACTAATGGAGCTGGGCTTTATTTTCCCCCACATGCAGTAGTAGTCTCCACTTTTTCAGGAGGACTTTTCCCATTCCTGGAAAGAAAGCAAAGATGTGATGACACGGTCAAGGCCACCTGAGTGTTTAATGCTGAAAAGGGGGATGCTCTCTGGAAGGCAGTAGACAAAGTTCCTGGATTCTTTCCCTCTAGGGGTGAAGGAACCACTAGAAATTCCTTGCAGGTGCTGTCTCCTCATTGGGGCCAGCCCATCTGCACTTGTCATGAATAGGGAGAAGGGTAGCAACCTTTATGTATGCAGTAGCATAAAATCCCTCCTTGGCAGTTGTTTTAATCCTCAGTGTTTTAAATCTTTTTATTACCCTGTAAAGTTACCTTCCATCCTGATTTTGCAGGTGTGATTCTTTTACTTTTTTTCTTTTAAATAAAGTTCTTCTTTTAAGAACTTGATTGATTTCAGTGTCCTGAAGACAAAGGGTCTGGTCTGTGCTCATATTGCTAAGGCAACTGGTTGATTCTTTATACTCAAGCCTCCCCAGGAAAGGGGGTGAAGAGGCTTGGGGGGATATTTTGGGGGGGATAGGGATTCCAAGTGTCCCTTCCCTGAATATTTTGTGTAAATCATTTGGTGGTGGCAGCAATACCATCCAAGGACAAGGAAAGGAATTTGTGCTTTGGGGAAGTTTTAACCTAAGCTGGTAGAATATAAGCTTAGGGGGTCTTTCATGTGGGTCCTCACATCTGTACCCCAGAGATCAGAGTGGGGGGAACTCTGACTGCAGTAAGGAAGCTTCAGTCCCAGTCTTGCTCAGAAAACAATCCTGTTCCAGTAATTTAGGTCACAATGTTTCAAAAGCCAATGTCTGCCCACCCCACGCTGAGAGATCCACAGAACTCACAAGAGAACCCAGGGAAGGAAATGTGGAGGGAGGTTGCTTTTAAAAATGATTTCTCTGCTGGTCAGAATTGGAACCATGAGCACATGGGATTCCCCCAGGTCTGGATGTAACAAACACCCAGTAGCTAATACTCCCAATGCTGTTCTCAGCCGGACTACAACAGTGTGCCCTTGTTGCCAAGAGGCTAACAGCATTTTGGGCTGTATAAGTAGGAGCATTGCCAGCAGATCAAGGGACGTGATCATTCCCCTCTATTCGGCATTGGTGAGGCCTCATCTGGAGTACTGTGTCCAGTTCTGGGATGTGGAAAAATTGGAAAGAGTCCAGCAGAGGGCAACAAAAATGATTAGGGGGTTGGAGCACATGACTTATAAAGAACTGGGATTATTTAGTCTGCAGAAGAGAAGAATGAGGGGGGATTTGATAGCTGCTTTCAACTACCTGAAATGGGGTTCCAAAGAGGATGGATCTAGACTGTTCTCAGTGGTACCAGATGACAGAACAAGGAGTAATGGTCTCGAGTTGCAGTGGGGAAGGTTTAGATTGGATATTAGGAAAAACTTTTTCAGTAGGAGGGTGGTGAAGCACTGGAATGGGTTACCTAGGGAGATGGTGGAATCTCCTTCCTTAGAGGTTTTAAGGTCAGGCTTGACAAAGCCCTGGCTGGGATGATTTAGTTTGGGTTTGGTCCTGCTTTGAGCAGGGGGTTGGACTAGATGACCTCCTGAGGTCCCTTCCAACCCTGATATTCTATGATTTTATGATTCTATTGTAAGGTGCCAGTCACTTGCGGGACAAAGCAAGCTATATACTATAATGGTAGGCGCACTAGAAAAGCATCATTGGAAAAAGTAGAAAGATATTTATTAGTAGATAGATCTAGATATTTATGGGGAGACAGTGTTGCCTAGTGAATAGGGCACTGGCCTGGGACTCGAGACCTGGGCTTGTTCAATTCCCCTCTCTGCAACCAGTTTGGTGGGTGACCACCGATGAGTCGCACCTCCATGTGCCTCAGTTTCCCTTATGTAAAATGGGAATAATTACACTGACCAGCTTTGAGATCTACAGATAAAAAGCGCTATAAGAGAGCTGGGAATTATTGTTATAATTATTCTGATTTATACAAAAGAGAACCCATTCTATTCTCAATGTGCCTTAAACAATCACTAAATACAATCCAGTAGTATAAACCCAGCAGCCTAAAGATAACCAGACAGAAGGAAAATTAAAATTAACCCAGTTTTCCACAGAACCACCTTTGATCCCTCAGTCCCGCCAACCCTCTCTCATCTACAGCCAATAGATACAGAAGACACAGCAGGCATCTGTTTATTATTGCTAGAGTAGATGGAGATAGATATAGAGTAAGTAGATATTATTGGGTTGGCCTATAACAATTTTGGCCATTTGATACAGTAGACAGCTACATAGCAGTGAGGCTGCTAAAACTAGACCCTGTTTGATGGATGTGTCCCCCAGGCCGGTATTGGAGAAGAGATCAGCACCACTTACAGTTCCGGTGGTCATGGGGACAGCTGACATAGATAGCCCGGAAGTCTGAGACTTAGTTCTGTTTTTTTCAATCCTTCTGATCCATCTCTTGTACTCCTCTCTCACCTAGAAAAATATGGAACACGCTCATTGGCTCATGTAACCAATGCCCCATGAGAAGCTCGGACAGTTTTACACCACTCGGTCCTAAATCTGAACAGAGCAAAAGAACTGAAATTCTTGTGACCATCTTCCCCGCTGCAAATTCCAACATGTAAAGGGAAGGGGGAGGAGCGGCCCTCAATCCCCTAGTTGCAATGAGCCACATTCTGACATCAGTCACACCCAGGCAACATCACTGACTTCATCAGGTTGCAAAGCCTGGATAGAAATTTAGCTTAAGAAATGCAAGTTGATGCAGCTCCCACCAAACTACATGTTAATGGGCCTGCTGCAGGCTTAACCTGGGGAAATTCTATGACCTTCGTTACACAGGTCAGGCCGTGTCTACACTACCACTTATGGTCAGCAATATTTATGTCACTCAGGGGTGTGGAAAAAACGCACGCCTGAGTGACATCATTTCACTGGTGTAAGTGGCAGTGTGCACAACACTCTGTTGGCGGGAGAGCTTCTCCCACCAACATAACTAAAAGAAGCTTACAAGAAGTGGAAGATTGGACAAATGACCAGGGAGGAATATAAAAATATTGCTCAGGCATGCAGGAGTGAAATCAGGAAATCAAATCACACTTGGAGTTGCAGCTAGCAAGAGATGTTAAGAGTAACAAGAAGGGTTTCTACAGGTATGTTAGCAACAAGAAGAAGGTCAGGGAAAGTGTGGGCCCCTTACTGAATGGGGGAGGCAACCTAGTGACAGAGGATGTGGAAAAAACTAATGTACTCAGTGCTTTTTTTGCCTCTGTCTTCACAAACAAGGTCAGCTCCCAGACTACTGCACTGGGCAGCACAGTATGGGGAGGAGGTGACCAGCCTTCTGTGGAGAAAGAAGTGGTTCAGGACTATTTAGAAAAGCTGGACAAGTATAAGCCCATGGGGCCGGATGCACTACATCCGAGGGTGTTCCAGGAGTTGGCGGATGTGATTGCAGAGCCATTGGCCATTATCTTTGAAAACTCATGGCGATCGGGGGTGGTCCCGGATGACTGGAAAAAGGCTAATGTAGTGCCCATCTTTAAAAAAAGGAAGAAGGAGGATCCGGGGAACTACAGGCCAGTCAGCCTCACCTCAGTCCCTGGAAAAATCATGGAGCAGGTCCTCAAGGAATCAATTTTGAAGCACTTCGAGGAGAAGAAAGTGATCAGGAACAGTCAGCATGGATTCACCAAGGGAAAGTCATGCCTGACTAACCTAATTGCCTTCTATGAGGAGATAACTGGATCTGTGGATGAGGGGAAAGCAGTGGACGTGTTTTCCTTGACTTTAGCAAGTTTGCAGATGACACTAAACTGGGAGGAGTGGTAGATACACTGGAGAGTAGGGATAGGATACAGAGGGACCTAGATAAATTAGAGCAGGGGTCCCCAACGCTGTGCCCGCGGGTGCCATTGCGCCCGCCGGGGGGTCTAAGTGCGCCCGCGTAGCAGTTGTCTTTTTTTTTTTTTTGCTCCGCCGGCAGCGCTCAGGGTTTTGGGGTTTTTTTGCTCTGCCGGCAGCGCTCGGGGTTTTTGGGTTTTTTTTGGCGCCCACTAGACGAAAAAGGTTGGGGACCACTGGACTAAAGGCAAAGAATCAGAAACGAGGAACAACAGCTGAGGGGAAAAAGAGCAAATCCCCTGCTCAGTTACAGTGAGCGTTTCTGACAGGCACCAACTTCTGACTGAGAGGTTGCCTGGATTTTAATTTAGATTTTTACCTATCCTGGGTAGGGAGGCTACCCCTGTGCGCCCCTCAGGGTCCCATCTGGGGTGCCATCTGTAGCCTGACCCAAACGTGAGTATATACAATTGTAATTTGAGGATTAACAGGTTTTTGTCCCCAGATCAGGCCCAGTGAGATTATTATAAAATTATTATATAATTTGGGAACCCCGATGTGCACAGGTGCAACACTCACACTATAGGACCTTTTTATATATAAATATTCAAATAAATGATTTATTAATAATTTAGCAAAGTTATACACACACTGAAACTCAACAAGGCAGATAGAGATAATACAGAAAGCACATTTGGACGGTCATACTCACACCCTGGAGTGTTAACCATTATCTTTCTCATCACCGTTACCATCCTCATCTTCCCCAGTGGCCATCATTCTGGCCCCTTCCATGGTCTGCATCTCTGTACTTGCTGCCCCTGGGATGTTACTTTTATAATAGGTTATACTGACATTACCATGTCCAATGCATATTTAATAGACGTTCTTATTTGTATTTCCTCCCCTTAGGGTGTTTGTTTTCTATAGGTTAGTATACGTGTGATGTTACCCTATTAACATACACATCAATTTGGTGCCATGGTGCCTTTGTGGTAGGACGTTTTGTCCAGAACCTTCCGGATGCTGGTGTCAGCTATGTTTTGTGGGTGGCTGATGTTGGGATTCTGGACAAAATTCCCCCTCCTCCATGCTACTTTCAGTTCCCTATAACTTATGAGTTACTTAAATTTATCTCTGCCAAAGGTTATAGGCCTCAAGCCTCACACTATTTACTAAAGCCAAACCTTACAGGATAAAAGCCTGTAGGTTCCTTGCATTACTACTAAATATAATAAAGCAGAATAACAAAGCAATGAATATAACACAGGCAAGCTGCCCAAATGGGCTACACCTGTACCCCATGTTCACCACTTTTATATGGCTATGATCAATTTTGTACAAAGTATGCCCGGTGAGGTATCATTTGGAAACTCATAATCTTTTGAATATTAGTATCCTGTTGAAATGTGTGTAACAATACCTGCATGTGAAATTATGAGATTTTGCTGTATGATTTTTACTGAAATATCTTGTAATTCCTGGGTAGTACTCATAAGCAAGCTCCTCAGGGACAAGAACACACTGGCATGCAAGCAACATGCTAAAGAGTCATCCACTGATTAATCGGAGATTCACCAACTGGAGAGTTCTCAACAGGAAATCTACAAATCAGCTGAAAGACAGTTTGGAGATCACATACTGCCTATCCACATATTCCAGCAAGGGTATTTCCACCACACAAGGATTGGGGTGTAAGAAGGGGGACAAAATGACTGTAACCACCTCTCCTGTCTACCGTATCTCTCTCTGTTTATAACATCAATGAATCCTTGAAAAACACTGAACTAAGGGGAGTGGTCCCAGAATGAAAGGAAATCCAGCCTGTGAACTGAGAACTGACAGCAGCATCTGGTGTGGTGAGAAGGATGTTGGCTTCAAATCTTATTTAGTTTGGTAACGTTTAGAAATTAGCTTGAGGTTTTATCTTTTTATTTCTTTTGTAACCAATTCTAACTTTCAGGCTAGTATCTGTGCATGAGAAGGCCAGGAGTGGCTGGTCTAACAGTAAAGCAGCATAAAAGGAACCCCAGGTTGGGGGGTTCAGGGGACACAGCAGTTCAGGGTGCACACTGGGAAATTTCACAGTAAGATTGAAGGATGGGAGTTGGGGGTAGGTGGGTTCTGATCCTGTGGACAGGCTACAGTGAGCTTTAGTCCAGAAACAGACTAATCCGCAGCTAGGGTCACCATTTTGTCTTAAAATCCATGTCCACCACCAGCAGCAGCAAGAAATAATTTGAAGGGTTCTGGTTACGTTGCTGTCAGTAAAGATCTTGACTCCAGAGCTCAATGCATGACCATCGTTGCAAGCATAAAAGTAACGCCAAAGGTCAAGGTGTGAGTGGCCTGGCAAGGGCAAGATTTCCTGCTGAGACACTCATCCATGCCTAGGGAGTCATGCAGAACTGATGGAACCAAGCCTAGCCAGGTGCTGAGTGGGGACTCCCAAGAGCTGGAATCTTGGCTCCCATTCTAGGCTCTGGAGGGAAGTGTCCACTAGTGGGCACAGACTCTTCTGTGTTCTCATACCCAAGCTTGGCTTCTTCAGCCTCATTCCTCCCCACCACTTCTCAATGTCCCAGTGCTGTCTCTTCCCATCCCTGGCTCTTGTCCCCATCCCAATCGGAACGCCTCAGGTGTCTCATCCCAGTCCCGGTCTCCTTTCCCAGTCAGTCCCAGTTCCCCTGCACCTCGGCTCCTCATTCCATTAGTCTCTCTCCTCCCCTCTTAGTTTCTAGCTGTGCCCACTGCCAGCCCCCCAACATTCCCCAGTCCCACTGAGTCCCAGTTTCAGTGTCCCTCTCCAGATACTTAGTCCAATCTCATTGTTGTTCCCCCAGACCAGCTCCTTGACCCAGTCTCTTTATCTGGCCAGTCCCATCTTCCCCCTGCACCCTGTTGCCTGGACAGATCTGTCTCCCAACCCTACTTCCACACACTGGTTTCCAGTTCCATCGCACCACTCGCACCTGCTTGGTTACCCTCCATTGTTAGCATGCTAGCTCGATGGAAGTGTAGACGTACCCTTAATCACTGCAGCACGCTCACCAGTCAGTAGAGTGCACTGATACATAACTTTTCTGGCAAGTGCAAGAGCTGGTCCCAATGGCATTAGACCAACGTACATTACACTCAACCCATTACAGAGCTCCCGCTCACTTAGCTGGGCTCCGGAGCCGATATTTATCAACGCACTTCACTGTTGGATCAGTGAAGTGTTCCTCCCCAGAACTAGATGCAAACCCGTGATTGCAGGTGCAGCGGTAGCTTCCGGGGACATTTTCACAGGTTGCAAAAGCAGGACAAGTAGACAAATTCTGACACCTGTCAACTGTAAAAGCAAGAAGGAACCACGTCATTGAAAGAGAGCAACAGATAACCCTTTGCACCTTTTGTTTGACTTCTTCTATGTGGTTCACATTCATTCATCAACCTTGTTAACAATGAAGCGAGGGAGAAAGTGTGGACCTAGCAGAGCAGGTGGCTGAGGTGGTAGGACCAAGGCAGCTGGCCTCTCTTCTCGAGACATCAGGCAAAGGATCAAGAAAAGGCCTCCATCCCTCTCCCCTGAATCCAGGAAAACAGAAGGACGTGGGAAGGATAGCTGTGACACCCTGTATCCCGTATTCACCACTTTTATAAGGCTATGATCTATTTTGAACAAAGTATGCCCTGCGAGGTATCATTTCGAAACTCATAATCTGATGAATATTATTATTCTGTTGAAATGTGTGTAACAAACACTGCATGTATGATTATTACTGCAATATGTTGTAATTCCTGGGTAGTACTCATAAGCAAGTTCCTCAGAGACAAGAACACACTGCTATGCTCACCTGTCTACCGTATCTCTCTCTGCTTATAACATCAATGAATCCTTGAAAAACACTGAACTAAGGGGAATGGTCCTAGAATGAAAGGAAATCCAGCCTGTGAACTGAGAACTGCTTGCAGCATCTGGTGTGGTGAGAAGGATGTTGGCTTCAAATCTCATTTAGCTTGGCAATGTTTAGGAATTAGCTTGAGGTTTCATTTTTTCATTTCTTTTGTAACCAATTCCGACTTTTGTGCCTTACCATTAAAATATCTCTCTCTCTCTTTCTCTCATTAATAAATGTTTTATTGTTTATTCTAAATCAGTGTGTTTGGGAAACGTCTACTTAAGATAAAGGCTGGGGCATAAACATTACCCTTTGTTGGAATGTTAGACTATCTATGATCTTATAATGCAAGGGGTCGACTGAGCAGTATAAGATGCATATTTCTGGGGAGCCAAGGCTGGGAGTGGGGATATGTGGGTGTCGCAGTGTATCTATCCATGGATGGCTGGGACAGCATTCATGTAAACATCTGGGAGTGATTTTGCAGATTGGTATCTGTGCATGAGTAGGCCAGGCGTGTCTGGTCTGACAGTAAAGCAGCGGGAAAGGAACCCCAGGTTGGGGGGTAAAGGGGACACAGCAGTTCGAGTTGCACCTGGGGAATTTCACAGTAAGATTGAAAAATGGGAGTTTGGGGTAGGGAGGTTCTGATCCTGTGGACAGGCTACAGTGAGTTTTAGTCCAGAAACAGACTAATCCCCCGCTAGGGTCACCATTTTGTCTTAAAATCCATGTCCACCACCAGCAGCAGCAAGAAATAATTTTGAAGAGTTCTGGTTACGTTCCTGTCAGTAAAGATCTTGACTCCAGAGCTCAATGCATGGCCATCATTGCAAGCATAAAAGTAACACCAAAGTTCATGGTGTGAGTGGCCTGGCAAGGGCAAGATTTCCTGCTGAGACACTCATCCACGCCTAGGGAGTCATGCAGAAATGATGGAACCAAGCCTGGCCAGGTGCTGGGTGGGGACTCAGAAGAGCTGGAATCTTGGCTCCCATTCCAGGCTCTGGAGGGGAGTGTCCACTATTGGGCACAGACTCTTCTGCGTGCTCATACCCAAGCTTGGCTCTTTCAGCCTTATCCACTCACACAACTTGTCCCTGTCCCAGTGAAGTTTCGTCCCATCCCTGGCTCTTCTCCCTGTGACGGTACCTCCCCTAAGGCTTTGTGGGGATATGATATAACTGGAATAGGGTTTTGCTACATAGGCCATGTAACATATCTATGTAAAGGGTATGATCTACTGGTTATGTTCACCCTAGTTGTATACAGGCACCATTTGTGTGTTCAAAGTTATGAACATTGGCTGTATGATTGCTTGATTTCTAAGGGGCCTCAGTTAGAACATTTGATGACTTCTTGGGAAAGGAATGTGCAAATTAGGTGTTCAGTCAGGGGGCACTTAACAGACAAAAGAGCTTGGAAGACTCCAATCCACATTAGAAGTCTACCTGAGGACGTTCAAGGCAGCATGTGGGTAATGGCTGCTACCTGCAGTCCTGAGTCATGCATGGGCATGTGACCTGCCCATGTGATTCCGAATCTCCATTCTGTGACTGGATTCTACAGAGGGTGAGGAGGGGGTCTCCACCCACAAGAGACAGTCTATTTAAACCCGTGGGAGACCCCTCCATTTTGTCTTCAGCTGGCTAAAGAAGAAGCCTCTCCACCCCCCCAGGACACTTGAAGGAAACTGAAAACTACAGGGGGTGTGAGTGATTGCTGGACCCAGGCTAAAAGAAGATTAGCCTGTAAAAGGGAACATTTTGGAACTGGTGAGGATCTTATCTGTATTTAGTGCAATTAGACATAGATTTGCGTATTTTATTTTATTTTGCTTGGTAACTTCTTTTGTTCTGTCTGTTACTACTTGAAATCACTTAAATCCTACTATCTGTATTTAATAAAATCACTTTCTACTTATTAATTAACTCAGAGTATGTATTAATACCTGGGGGAGCAAACAGCTGTGCATATCTCTCTATCAGTGTTATAGAGGGCGAACAATTTATGAGTTTACCCTGTATAAAGCTTATACAGGGTAAAACGGATTTATTTGGGTTTAGACCCCATTGGGAATTGGGCATCTGAGTGCTAAGGGCAAGCAGACTTCTGTGAGCTGTTCTCAGGTAAACCCTGCAGCTTCGGGATAGGTGGTTCAGACTCTGGGTCTGTGTCTGGAGCAGATAGGTGTGTCTGGCTTCAGCAAGACTGAGTGCTGGAACCACCAGTAGCTGGCAGGGGAGAATAGAAACAGAGGTAGCCTTTGCACATCAGCTGGCAGCTCCCAAGTGGGTTTCTGTGAACCAACCCGTCACACTCCCCTTCCCAATCGGAAAGCCTCAGGTGTCTCATTCCAGTCCTGGTCTCTTTTTCCAGCCAGTCCCAGTCTCCCCCTGCACCAAATCCTCCCCTCCCAGTCCCAGTCTCCTTTCCCAGCCAGTCCCAGTTCCCCTGCATCCCGGCTCCTCATTCCATTTGTCTCTTTCCTCCCCTCTTATTTTACAGCTGTGCCCACTGCCAGCCGCCAACATTTCCCAGTCCCATTGAGTCCCAGTCCCAGTGTCCCTCCCAGGTACTTAGTCCAATCTCATTGTTGTTCCCCCAGACCAGCTCCTTGACCCAGTCTCTTTATCCGGCCAGTCCCATCTTCCCCCTGCACCCTGTTGACTGGACAGATCTGTCTCCCCGCCTTACTTCCATACACTGGTTTCCAGGCCCAGTTACATCCCACCACTCGCACCTGCTTGGTTACCCTCTATTGTTAGCATGCGAGCTCGATGGAAGTGTAGACCTACCCTTAATCACTGCAGCACGCTCACCAGTTAGTGGAGTGCACTGATCCATAACTTTACTGGCAAGTGCAAGAGCTGGTCCCAATGGCATTACAGCAACACCCATTACTCTCGCCCCATTACAGAGTTCCCGCTCACTTAGCTGGGCTCCGGAGCTGATACTTACCAGCGCACTTCACTGTTGGATCAGTGAAGTGTTGCTCCCCAGAACTAGATGCAAACCCACGTTTGCAGCTGCAGTGGTAGCCCCCAGGAACATTTTCACATTTTGCAAAAGCAGGACAAGTAGACCAATCCTGACATCTGTCAACTGTGAAAGCAAGAAGGAACTATGTGGTTTAAAGAGAGCAACGGGTAACCCTTTGCACCTTTTGTTTGACTTCTTCAGTGTGGTTCCCACTCATGCATTAACCTTGTTAACAATGCAGCGAGGGAGAAAGTGTGGACCTAGCAGAGCAGGTGGCCTCTCTTCTTGAGACATCAGGGAAAGGATCAAGGAAAAGCCTCCATTCCTGTCCCCTGAAGCCAGGGAAATAGGAGGACGTGGGAAGGGTAGCTGTGTCACCCTGTAGCCCATATTCACCACATTTATAGGGTTATGATCTATTTTGTACAAAGTATTCCCTGTGAGGTATCATTTGGAAACACATAATCTGATGAATATTATTATCTTCTTGAAATGTGTGTAACAAACACTGCATGTGAAATTATGACATTTTGCTGAATGATTATTACTAAAATATTTTGTAACTACTGTGTAGTACTCATAAGCCAGTTCCTCAGAGACAAAGACACACTGGCATGCCAGCAACATGCTAAAGAGTCATCCCCTGGTTAATCGGAGATTCACCAACTGGGAAGTTCTAAACTGGAAATGTAGAAATCATCTGAAAGAGAGTTTGGCGCTCACATACTGCCTACCCACAGGACCCAGCAAGGGTATTTCCAGCACCCAAGGATTGGGGTGTAAAAAAGGGGGAAAAAATGCCTGTACCCACCTCTCCTGTCTACCCTATCTCTCTCTCTCTGTTTATAACATCAATGAATCCTTGAAAAACACTGAACAAAGGGGAGTGGTCCCAGAATGAAAGGAAATCCAGCCTCTGTACTGAGAACTGACTGCAGCATCTGGTGTGGTGAGAAGGATGTTGGCTTCAAATCTCATTTAGCTTGGTCAAGTTTAGAAATTATCTTGGGGTTTTATCTTTTTATTTCATTTGTAACTAATTTTGACCTTTGAGCCTTAGCACTTAAAATCTCTCTCTCTCTCATTAATAAACATGTTTTATTTAAACCATTTTATTTCATTGAAGTTTTTGGGAAACCTCTACTTGAGATAACAAAGGTTGGTGCATAAACATTACCCTTTGTTGGATAGTCGGACTATCTATGAGCTTATACTGTCCAAGGGTCTACTGAGCAGTATAAGACACACATTTCAGGGAATCCAAGGCTTAAAGGACACACTGGGGTTCGGATCTGGAGATTTTGTCCAGGTTTCTAGGCATCAACTTACGAGCGCTGGTGAAACACTGCGTCCCCTTGAAGCAGACGAGCCAGCAAAAGCCTGAAAGAGGAGAAACAACCAAGGTTGCTCTTACTGCACTGGATTTTAGTGCTGTTACCCTGTAGGAGGCTGTGTGGCCTAGTGGATAGAGTAGAAGGCTGGGAGATCAGGGTTTTTCCTTGGCTCAGTCACTGACCTGCCAGTTGACCTTGAACAAGTCCTTACCCCTCTCAGTTTCCCCTTGGTCCATCTTTTCTATTTAAACTGTAGGTTCAAGGTGAGCATTGTGTCCATACAGCACCTAGCACAGAAAGACCCTGATACCGGTGGAGACCCCCAAGCACATCTGGAATGTAGTCTATAGATAATAAAAGCAATTTTGGGGGATTTTCAGTGGGCCAAACCCTCCTCGTGGGCAGGATGGGGACCTATAAAACAGTAGGGTTGGAAGGATTCAATTTTTATTGGTAGATGTTGGTAAACGTCAATTTTGCCATACGCAGGGAAACCCATGAAAAAATATGTCCATCAATAACAATTGAAATTGACCGATAGGAAAAATGAGAAAATTGCTGCTTGAGAACTTATTACGGTTTGATTTAAGGATATTTACTTTATATATTGTGACTTGATATTGACAATTTCTGTTTTAACAATTACAAGGTCTGCTGTCATTAAACAAATATTGTCTGACTTCCCCCATGGCCTGACCCCTCCATAGTTTCCCACAACCAAGAACATTTAAATTGGAAAACAAATATCAAGTTGTGCTCAGCCTACAAACCAGTGTGGCTCTATTGACTTTAGCAGAGCTACAGCACCTGATGAGCTGGCCTCAGTCGTTAAACCCAAAGGGAGTTTTGTCTGCCTAAACACTGAGTGAGGACTGAGTGAGGACTCACTTCTCCTATTTCCCAATGTCCCCACTGCACATTTATCAGATCATCTCAGAATACAGTTTGAAAGCCACTTCCTTGTAACCTGCTGCCGAAGTACTACTGTGTATCAACTGACCCTCTGCTACCTTCATTGACAGCTGAGCCTCTGAAACGTGCTTTGGATGCCACCATCAGAAGCCCAGCTGCTCAGCAAAAACCCCTCTGGAGCTGGGAACGCAGGAGGAAATCTCAGAAGTTTACTTCTGTTCCCTGCACTGTAGCAGCTCCAGAGAATGGCTACTTGATACTTCCTCTCCCACACTCAGCTGGAACTAAGAAATGCAGAGGCACATGGTGATGATTTAAAAATAAAGGGACCAAACCTTTCTGGATCAAAAATATTTTCAGCTTATTTTACCCCCAATGGATTCAGGCACAGTAGAAGCAGAGGAGCTCACAACTCTTGGCCGTGGGCTTTTCCCAACTCTCACTGCTTTGTGTTTGCGATCCAGCACTTTGCAGCCCAATACCTGACGCACTTTCCCTTGTGGATCCAAGATGGCTGGACGTTAGAGGAAGGAGGTTCTGGAACAGTTTTCCAATAGGACTAGTGGTGGCAAATAACCCAACTAGTCTGAAGATGGAATTCACCCCATTCATATCATTCTGTTATATGATGGGACCGTGTACAACAGCAGGTGCCTGGACTCAATGACCCAGATGGTCCCATGTCCTAAGGAAGTTTTACTAACTAAATCCTCCATTTGTTATATGGCTTCTCTGAGTTGCATCATGAGTGCGCAACTGAGTTGCATCATCAGCGGTTCTAAAACTTGCCAGACTACTGCACCCCTTTCAGGAGTCTGATTTTTTCAGTAACAGTGTGCTTTCTCGTTGTTATGATATCATTATAAAATAAATCAATTGGAATATATATACTGTACTTACATTAGGGAATAGTACATAGAGCAGTATAAACAAGTCATTCTCCGTAGGAAATTTTAGTTTGTACTGACTTCGCTAGTGCTTTTTATCTCACCTGTTGTAAAACTAGGCAAATATCTAGATGAGTCGATTTACCCCGTGGAAGATCTGTGTGTACCCCTAGGGACAAGGCTCTCAAAGCACGCAGACAACTCAGCCTGCTTTNTTAGCTAGTAATGGCTAATAATAAATCTACACCAGGCCTAGCCACCAGCGTATTCATAGATTTAGAGGCCAGAAGAGAACTGAGCTAGAACCCAGTTTAGAAAAGCATCCAGCAATGGAGAATCCACCACAAACCTTGGCAAGTTTTTCCAATGGTTAAAGACCCTGACTGTTAAAAAAAAACTGCACATTTGTCCAGTCTGAAGTTGTTTAACTTCAACTTCCAGCCATTGGGTCTTCTGAAGCCTTTGTCAGCTAGATTGAAGAGCCCTCTCTTATCAACTTGCTGTTCCCCAGGAAAGTGCTTCTAGACTGTGATCAGGTCACCCCTTAACCTGCTCT
Source organism: Platysternon megacephalum (assembly GCA_003942145.1). Classification (NCBI taxonomy): domain Eukaryota; kingdom Metazoa; phylum Chordata; order Testudines; family Platysternidae; genus Platysternon; species Platysternon megacephalum. The sequence continues at coordinate 8,761 of QXTE01000545.1, read as the reverse complement.
TTGATAAGCTACTGGCGTCTCTCACTGTACGGCACGTTTTCCAGTCCTCTAACCATTCTCGTAGCTCTTTCCTTTTATCGACATCCTCTTTGAACAGTGGGCACCAGGACTGGAGAAAGGATGCCAGCTGCTGTTGCACTAGGACCAAATACAGAGATAAAATAACCTCTCTGCTCCTAATCAATATCCCCCTGTTTATACATCGAAGGATCACGTCAGCCCCTGTTGACTATAGGATTGCCTTGGAATCTTGTGTTCAACTCTTTATCCACCATGTCTTCAAGTCTTCTTCAGAGGCTGCCTCCCAGGAGAGAGTCCCCCACCCTGTAAATACATCCTAGACCCAACATTTAGCCATACTGAGGCACAGAGTGTTTGATTGCATCTATCTCACCTAACGATGCAGCTCGCTCTGTATCAGTAATCTGTCCTCTTCATTATTTACTGCTCCCCCACTCTGTGGGTCTTCTACAAACCACTGAACATGAGCTCCCAGTGTGACACTGTGGCCGAAAGAGCTAATGCAATCCAGGGATGCATGAACAGGGGAATCTCTAGTAGGAGCAGAGAGATTATTTTACAAGGGTATCTGGCATTGGTGAACTGCTCCTGGAATTCTGTGTCCACTCCCGGTGCCTGCAGTTCGAGAAGGGTGGTGATAAATGGGAGAGGGGTCAAAAAGAGCCAGGAGAATTAGAGGATTGGAGCACATGTGTAGGTGAAATATTCGAAGAACTCGATCTATTTAGCTTAACGAAGAGAAGGTTAAGGGGTGACTTGATTACCGTTTATAAACATCTACAGAAATATTTAATATTGGGCTTTTTAATCTAGCAGAGAAAGGTGTAACACAATCCAATGGCAGGAATTTGAAACTAGACAAGTTCAGCCTGGAAAGAAGGCGTACATTTTTGACAGTGAAGGTAATTAACCATTAGAACAATTCATCAAGGGTCCTGGTAGATTTCCCATCCCTGACGATTTTACAATCAAGATTGGATGTGTTTCTAAAAGATCGGCCCTAGGAATTATTTTGGGGGTAGTTCTCTGGTCTATGTTGACAGGAGGTCAGACTAGATGCTCACACTAGTCCTGTCTGGCCTTGGAATCGGTGGTTTATTAACTTTGTCAGTGTTGATTTTATGTTTTCTTCCATGTCATTGATCAAACGAATGTTCATTTCAAGAGTCACAGATCTGGGCTGAATGCCCAACACAATTATTACGGCAGCAGCCAGTCATGGACCCTTGTGCTAGGCGCTGTACAAACAGAGAGCAAAGAGAGGATTCCTGCCCCAGAGAGCTTAAGCTAAGATTGTTTTTTGCTAAGCCCCCATTGGAAGAAAATAACCCAATTCCTTTCAAACTTACCCAGAAGGTGGGAGACGAGCTGCTTCATGCTGGCCACTGCCTTCTGCAACCAGGCAAGAAAACCGCATCTACTTTATCCTCTTGTGATCTTTCTCAGAGGAAGTTTGCTGAGTGACACAGTTTTTACTGGGGCTTTTTATCACTGTGCCTTATCTCAGTTGTGTGTCTTGGATACACCTCCCCTGCCCGCGATGGCCTCTAAGCATCTAGCTAACGTTTGTTATGAGGGTAAACCTACCTCCAGTGGTGCTGGAACTAGGGGTGCTGCCACGCCCCTCAGGTTGAAGTTACATAACAAACACCAAATACATGGTTTCCATCAGCAGCACCCCCCTCCCACTGTAAAAATTGTTCCAGCCCCCCTGCCTACCTCCCAGCAATCTACAGGAAGGAAAGTAGCAGGGGAAACTGTGCTCCTTGCCTTTCGGGAACTGAAACTGGCTAATAATAATAGTGGGATGTGAACAGGGCCGGCGCAACCCATTAGGCGACCTAGGCAGTCGCCTAGGGTGCTGCTATTTGGGGGGCGCCAGCGCCCCGGCCGGCCGCGGAATTTTGGGGGTGGGACCTTCCGCCGCCGCTGTCGGGGGCGGCATTTGGGGGGCGGGACCTTCCGCCGCCTAGGGCGCCGGAAAAGCTGGCGGCGCTCCTGGATGTGAAGGCTTTAAATAACCTCATGGATGGTTCCTGGGAACCACATGTGACATTCTATAGCTTGGGGGAATGTCACAGTACTCATTTTTATATAATCGTGATCTTACATATAAAGCAGGCCTTGTAAGATATCAGGGTAAAGGTTACAATCTGCTGAAAGTCATTTCTCTATCCATATATGTATATTATTAATGCATATGATGTTATGAGAATTNGTCTTGGATACACCTCCCCTGCCCGCGATGGCCTCTAAGCATCTAGCTAACGTTTGTTATGAGGGTAAACCTACCTCCAGTGGTGCTGGAACTAGGGGTGCTGCCACGCCCCTCAGGTTGAAGTTACATAACAAACACCAAATACATGGTTTCCATCAGCAGCACCCCCCTCCCACTATAAAAATTGTTCCAGCTCCCCTGCCTACCTCCCAGCAATCTACAGGAAGGAAAGTAGCAGGGGAAACTGTGCTCCTTGCCTTTCGGGAACTGAAACTGGCTAATAATAATAGTGGGATGTGAACAGGGCCGGCGCAACCCATTAGGCGACCTAGGCAGTCGCCTAGGGTGCTGCTATTTGGGGGGCGCCAGCGCCCCGGCCGGCCGCGGAATTTTGGGGGTGGGACCTTCCGCCGCCGCTGTCGGGGGCGGCATTTTGGGGGCGGGACCTTCCGCCGCCTAGGGCGCCGGAAAAGCTGGCGGCGCTCCTGGATGTGAAGGCTTTAAATAACCTCATGGATGGTTCCTGGGAACCACATGTGACATTCTATAGCTTGGGGGAATGTCACAGTACTCATTTTTATATAATCGTGATCTTACATATAAAGCAGGCCTTGTAAGATATCAGGGTAAAGGTTACAATCTGCTGAAAGTCATTTCTCTATCCATATATGTATATTATTAATGCATATGATGTTATGAGAATTGTGTTGTATGGTTGTCACTAAAACATGTTGTAAGTTAACTAACTCTGACCTTTTTGCCTCTCACTTTTGCCTTTCCTGCGACAGCAGGAAGTTGTTCTGGGGCTCAGGGCTGACTATACAGCTTATAGAAAGGGAAACACAGACTCTGTGCCCCGTCTCGATTTCATGCCAGCCCCTTTAGGCCGCTCTAGCAGCGTAAAGTGGGCAGAAATGGCCCCCCTTTGTAAACGTCCCATGGGCAGGGGGCCTCGCTAGCCGCCATAGAGGCCCCGCATTCCCCTGCTCCCAGAGTAGAGGGCAAATCAGGGGCATGACCAGAGTACCCTGCACTACATCTCTTCCCTGCTCCCCAGGAGGCTATAGGTTGAAGAGTAAGTTAGAATNCAGAAGGTGGGAGACGAGCTGCTTCATGCTGGCCACTGCCTTCTGCAACCAGGCAAGAAAAACGCATCTACTTTATCCTCTTGTGATCTTTCTCAGAGGAAGTTTGCTGAGAGACACAGTTTTTACTGGGGCTTTTTATCACTGTGCCTTATCTCAGTTGTGTGTCTTGGATACACCTCCCCTGCCCGCGATGGCCTCTAAGCATCTAGCTAACGTTTGTTATGAGGGTAAACCTACCTCCAGTGGTGCTGGAACTAGGGGTGCTGCCACGCCCCTCAGGTTGAAGTTACATAACAAACACCAAATACATGGTTTCCATCAGCAGCACCCCCCTCCCACTATAAAAATTGTTCCAGCTCCCCTGCCTACCTCCCTGCAATCTACAGGAAGGAAAGTAGCAGGGGAGACTGTGCTCCTTGCCTTTCGGGAACTGAAACTGGCTAATAATAATAGTGGGATGTGAACAGGGCCGGCGCAACCCATTAGGCGACCTAGGCGGTCGCCTAGGGTGCTGCTATTTGGGGGGCGCCAGCGCCCCGGCCGGCCGCGGAATTTTGGGGGCGGGACCTTCCGCCGCCGCTGTCGGGGGCGGCATTTTGGGGGCGGGACCTTCTGCCGCCTAGGGTGCTGGAAAAGCTGGCGGCGCTCCTGGATGTGAAGGCTTTAAATAACCTCATGGATGGTTCCTGGGAACCACATGTGACATTCTATAGCTTGGGGGAATGTCATAGTACTCATTTTTATATAATCGTGATCTTACATATAAAGCAGGCCTTGTAAGATATCAGGGTAAAGGTTACAATCTGCTGAAAGTCATTTCTCTATCCATATATGTATATTATTAATGCATATGATGTTATGAGAATTGTGTTGTATGGTTGTCACTAAAACATGTTGTAAGTTAACTAACTCTGACCTTTTTGCCTATCACTTTTGCCTTTCCTGCGACAGCAGGAAGTTGTTCTGGGGCTCGGGGCTGACTATACAGCTTATAGAAAGGGAAACACAGACTCTGTGCCCCGTCTCGATTTCATGCCAGCCCCTTTAGGCCGCTCTAGCAGCGTAAAGTGGGCAGAAATGGCCCCCCTTTGTAAACGTCCCATGGGCAGGGGGCCTCGCTAGCCGCCATAGAGGCCCCGCATTCCCCTGCTCCCAGAGTAGAGGGCAAATCAGGGGCATGACCAGAGTACCCTGCACTACATCTCTTCCCTGCTCCCCAGGAGGCTATAGGTTGAAGAGTAAGTTAGAATAGCCTCGAGGCTGCTCTAACTTACACCGAGGGCTGGGCAGAGCCCTGAATGGCCCCAGAATAGGGGGAACACAACATTTCTTCTGACTTAGCTGCTGCAGGGTCTCTCCCTACAAGCCCTCCTCTGCTCTGGAATGACTCTCACTTCTGGATATGTCTGAAGTAGAGGTCTTGGGGCCCAACTGGGCCAGCCGGACAGGGCTCTAGCACCTGACTGCCAGCATTCCTAGCACTGCCCTAGGCACTGTGTTCGCAGCACTATGTCTCAGAGGACTTGAGGTAACGCATCACAGCGGATCTCGTGTTCTGCTGCTAGGGGACAGCTGTGGAGACCAAGAACCCTGGCCGGGAGAACAATGGGGAGTTGTGGGGGGGAAGAGTAGAGGCCACATACTATGAATCCCCATCCAACCAGCACTGCGAGGGTTAACACAGCATGCAGCACCAATCTCTCTGCTTTATCCCTGCAGCTTTCTGCTGCCTTATCTCCCTGCCAGAGCTCAGTTCCCCTCCTTGGTTTCTTGCAGCAGCCTCTTCTCATCACCCTGGTTCAGCATGGTGACACTTCTTCTGAAAGAAACTTCCCCTTTGAAGCCACAAGCCAGGGTGCCAAGGCTCATGCCCCAGAACCAGGAAACACCTGGGGAACTCTGGTGGGGGCTAAGGGTATACTTACATTGAAAGCAGGAGGTGTGACCGCTGCACTTCTAGACATGTCTGAGCCGACGGTCGAGTCGTACCGGAACGCTCCGGCACACCGTTCCGGCTCTTCCCTGGCATCTTGCGATACTTCCAGTACTTGCATTCCAGTGCAGCTCAAGCGCTGCATCACCCCCTGATCTGAGCTAGCTCAGCGTCAAGGGGCCAGGAGTGAAAGTTTGCATGTGAGTGACCAGGAGGAGCCAGGCCAGGAAGTGGGGGGCCAGGCAAGGCTGGGAACAGAGCATGGGGGCGGGGATACCCAGAGGCTGGGAAGGGAGGGGGAGCCAAGCTCGGGGGGTAGAGCCGGGCATGGGACTTTGGGGAGCGGGAGGGAGGAGGATCTGGGCTGGGGATTGCTGGGGGGAGCCAGGCTGGGAAAGGAAAGGAGCAAGGGGAGTTTCTTTGTCTGGCTCAGTGAGCAAGCAGCGAATGTNGCCGACGGTCGAGTCGTACCGGAACGCTCCGGCACACCGTTCCGGCTCTTCCCTGGCATCTTGCGATACTTCCAGTACTTGCATTCCAGTGCAGCTCAAGCGCTGCATCACCCCCTGATCTGAGCTAGCTCAGCGTCAAGGGGCCAGGAGTGAAAGTTTGCATGTGAGTGACCAGGAGGAGCCAGGCCAGGAAGTGGGGGGCCAGGCAAGGCTGGGAACAGAGCATGGGGGCGGGGATACCCAGAGGCTGGGAAGGGAGGGGGAGCCAAGCTCGGGGGGTAGAGCCGGGCATGGGACTTTGGGGAGCGGGAGGGAGGAGGATCTGGGCTGGGGATTGCTGGGGGGAGCCAGGCTGGGAAAGGAAAGGAGCAAGGGGAGTTTCTTTGTCTGGCTCAGTGAGCAAGCAGCGAATGTGCTAGGGCCTCCTGGGGAGCAGGCTGGTGGCCCCAGGGGAGAGCAGCTGTTCCGAGCATCCCCACACTGTACCTGCACCTCTCCCCTCTTCCGCCCACATGCCCTGCTGGCAACTCCCTGCAATCTCTCTCCTAGTCTCCTCTTCACTCCGCCTCCCTCTTCTCTGAAGTTTAAGCCCAGACCCACAGGATACCTTTTGGACCGTCACCTTTTCCTCTCCTCCCTTCCCCAGCAGGGATCAGCCAGAGATGTGGGCTGGGAGGAGGGAGAGGAACACACACAACCGGGCTGAGCAGGAGGGAAAGTTAAAGGAAAATAAAAGCAGGTGGCATTTGCTTTTCCTGCCCATTCACAATATTCCAGTGTCAACAGGTGGAAACTGACACTAAACCAATGGGAGGAGGGGGACGTACCTGGAGCAGAAAAGCAGCAATCAGGGCTGCAGAATGCAAGGGAGGGAGCGACCTCTTAGCTGGGGAGGAAGATGGACTCACACTTGACAAGGCTGGAGTAGCTGAAAACTTTTATTTAGGGGAAAGGGACATGATTTTTTTTTCTTGTGGAGCCAAGTCTCTCCAGGGCTGTCTCTCAAGCTGGCAGCATTTTGAACATGGGAGAGTTCTAAACAGTGCAGAGTTGAGTGGGATTTTAAAGGTCCTTTCAAGAATGCAGCACCTTCTTCCTCCCCTGTGGGAAAGACCTTTGAAAACAGCCTTAAATAATGCAAAACAAGAGCCACTGTTCAAATGAGACTTGGCTGCTTATGGCTCCAGCCCACTCTTGAAGCACTGTTGAAACTGCAAAAAGAACGAGGAGTCCTTGTGGCCAGGGCCACCGAGAGCGGGTTCGGGCCCCGGTGAAAAAAAATTTTCCGGCCCCCCAGCAAGGGGGGACCAGCTAAACAGGGCCGATGAAAGGGGGGGGGGAAGCCGGGCCCCGGGCCCCCTTCTGGAATTTTTTCGGGCCCCCCAGCAAGGGCAGACCGGCTTCCCCCACCTCTCGTCGGTCCTGCTTGTGGCACCTTAGAGACTAACAAATTTGTTTAAGCATAAGCTTTCGTGGGCTGAAACCCACTTCATCGGCTTATGCTTAAATAAATTTGTTAGTCTCTAAGGTGCCACAAGGACTCCTCGTTCTTTTTGCTGATACAGACTAACACGGCTGCCACCCTGAAACCTGTTGAAACTGCGGGCTGAGTTATACCCAGTACAATCCCACTGAGCCCTATGTGGCAACCAGATGTATAAATCAGGGCAGAAAAAAAGCCTGGTGCCTGACTGTAATTCCTTTTCTTATTAAACTGCACCTCCCAAGCACCTCTTTACTTGTCAGGATTAGCAGGAAATGCTCTATTTTAGGGAGAATGAAAGGCCATTTGGGAGTTGATGGCCCAAAGCAGTGGCAGACAAGGGCCTGGATCGGGGCTGGACTCAGCCCTTGGTATCAGCTATTTATTTTTTGTCATTCAAATGGATTTTGGGTCATGGTGACATCCCAGCCATCATGGAAAACGCTTCCCTGTGGCCTTTTGACATGCACACAGAGCTATCTCACTGCCAAGTCCCTATCCTAGCAGGGGAGGGGAGAGGAGAGGAGAGGAGAGGGGAGGGGAGCGGGAGGCTGCAGGGTGATCTCCCACATCCATGCAGCCAGTGGCCTGTGCTTGCCACTGCCATGCTGCACCCTCCACATTCATTTATTGACAAAATTTGCAGAATTTTGCAAAATTTTTAAATATTGTGCACAGAATTTAATTTTTTGGTGCTGAATTCCCTCGGGACTATGGGGGCGCTGGGCAGTTAGGGAGGCTGTGAGAGGGGTGCTGGGCAGTGGGGGGGGGCGGCTGTGGGTGGGAGATCGGTGGGCAGGGGGATCTGTGGTGGAGATCTCTGGGGGAGGGGCCACTGGGCATGGGGATTGCTGGGCATAAAGGGGTGGGGGTACTGGGCAGGGGGGCGGTGTGGCGGGGCAGGCTGGCAGCGCAGGGCTGGGTTTGGGGGTGCAGGTGGGAGGGAAGTGCAGGAGTTAGGGGTGAAGGCAGCACAATTAAACTGGTTTGAATAAAGTGCACGTGGCAAGTTTTCCAATACCGTAAGCTTGTGTTTGTGTTGCTAAGAGCAAGTCGGGCATAGGGGCACCAGGTTAATAATACTGCGGAGGGCCCCATAAATCCTAAGGGCCCTGCACATCCCCAACTGCAGCATAGACATACCCTAAGGTACGTCTCCCCCCCAGCCCATTGGACTGTAATGTACCAGGATCACTGCTGGGTCCCTTTTCAGCAGTAGATCTCAAAGCGCTTAGAGGGCCCCCTGCTGCCCAGTTCAACAGCTTGCTGGTAGCAGGTGCCATAATCCAGGGAAGGTATAACTGGGTTCCTGGAGGACAGGGCCATCGCTGACTGTTAGCCAAGACAGCTAAGCCTCCGACGGCCAGAAGCTGGGACTGGATCACTGGCTAATTGCTCTGTTCTGTTCATTCCCTAGGAAGCGTCTGGCACTGGCCACTGTCACAGACAGGTTATTGGGCGAATGGACCGTTGCTCTGACCCACTATGACCGTTCTTGAGGCAAGCACAGGCTGAGGTGGGGAGGGGGCTGGTGACCACATGGGAGCCTGAGAGCTGGCTGTGGAG
>QXTE01000544.1:297372-310658 GCA_003942145.1 Platysternon megacephalum | reverse complement strand
GACTGAACGGGTTTTCCTATCTCTGTAGTAAATCCTCCTGCCCGAGAGGCAATAGCTTGGTGTGATGTTATCTCGTTCAAATATGACCATGTAGATCATTGTTGCTACCACTGTTATACAATTGCAACAAATCTTATACAAAGTGTGTCGAGTAAGGTGTCAATAGGAAAGTTATGATTTGCTGAATATGATTGGGTTATTTGTATGCGTGTATCATTTTTGTATCTGAAGTTATGCGTATTGGCCTCTTTCTGCTCCAACCTCTGGACTACAATGAACTTGTATTAATGGGAGCATTCTAACCTAGGAACTGAGGACATTCCAATGATTCGGAAGCTACCAGAGACTTAACAAGCCAGCAGTTTATCCCATCAATGCTACAAGCCTGATCCAAGAACTTTGCATTTATTGAATGTATTTGATTCCTTTAACCAATGGTAGCTCTCACCATTCTTCCTTTCTTTTTATCAATAAACCTTTAGATTGTAAATACTAAAGGATTGGCCACAGCATGCTTATTGGTAAAATCTGAGTTATATATTGACCTGGGTGTGTGGCTGGTCATTTGGGATCAGAAGAACCCTTTTGTTTGATGAAATTGGTTTAAATTATCATTCATCACTAAGTCTAGTGTTTTGGTGGTGGTACAAGAACTGGAATACCAAAAGAAACTGCTTTTTTGACTTCTTGCTAGCCAGTGTGGTGAGACAGAAGTTTACTTTTGTTGCTGGTTTGGTATATCCTATGGGGGATTAGCCACCAGTCTTGGGGTATATCTGCCCTACTTCTCAGCAGTTCGTCCTGAATTTGACATTCTCAGTTGTGACCCACTAAGGCACAGTTACGGTGGTGTAGTCAGCAGGATCCACAGAACGAGGTCAATTAAACTTTGGATCAGAACCCCATGCTATTGAAATTTGATATTGAGAGTTTTAAAGGTTAAAGATCAGAGACCATGAGCCAGAAGGCATCAGCAGAAGCAATCAAACTGCAAGCCCTGAGAGAGAGCCTGTGTCTTGAACATGAACAAAGAATGGCAAATATTCGATAGCAGGAACTAGAAGCTAAAGCAAAAGTGGACAGACTTAAGCTCCAACTCCAGAGAATAAAACAGCAAAAACTGTATCATCTTGGAAGTCCAGTTTATCACAATGTTGGTATGTTGTTTTATTATGACATGTTGTTTGATTATAAGATATGTTTACTCAAGTTAATATCATGAACCAGTCACACAAAACAAATGATCCTGACCCTGTGTCTACTAAGGGTAATTACTTGCCTATGGAGGGTTTCTCCAAATGTTTGTCTGAGGAAAATAGCTGTTTGTCTGTGCAAAAAAGTGCTTTGTATGTGAATGAAGTTTCTGAATGTCTGTCTAATATCTCAGAAGTGAATCTGGAATTTGATAAAATCCAGAGAGAACTCTTAATCAGGAACATGTTTCTCTAGAGCAGATTAAAGTTGATGGTCAGGTTAAAGCCCTAACTGAGGAAGAAAAGGGTAGATATTTTATGGGTAATGGACTGTTGGCAAGTGAAACTTGTGATAGTGAGCATGAACAAGGAAGAAGTTATTTGCTTAAAGCAATTTATCTGTTGGGAGTGACAACTTGCCTGTTAAGAAAGCTGTCTCCCACTTTCCAAGTATATGTCTGAAATCAGCCATGGGTTCTAGGACAAAGGAAAGGATACCTCCAATTGTTTGTCTGTTAAGAATAGCAGTGTGTCTGCTACAAAAGTATATGTCTGTGTAGCTCTTTGTCTCTGGAGAGACATAAAGTGCTTCTCAGTTTATGCTACTTGAAAATGTATCAGTTGTACCAGAGTTGGTTCTGGATTTAACAAAAGCCCTGGAAGAATATGTTCCTAAGTTTGTGTCTGCTAGGGAGACTGACATTGTAACTAGGTTGCATCCAGTTAGTGTCATAGGAAATTCCCAGGGACCAGGCGACTATGGTGCTTCTATTTTGCCTGTTGCTAGTGTGTTGCTAAGTAAAGTTATGACAACTCTGTTTAACCAGCTTGATAGCATGACCAGGGCACAAGGAGAGCATGAAGGTGATTTAACTGTGTTACTCACTGACAATGTGGAAACTTGTAACAAGGAGGGAATGGTCCCTAAGCCTGCGTGTGTTGAGCCTGGTAACCTGCATGTTGCCAGTGAGAAAACCTGCAAAGGGAAAGAGAGTGCCTCTAACCTTTTAACTATGGAGTCTAGCTGCTTGCATAAAAAGGAATTGTGTGAAAATCCTCCTAATTTGCCAGAGGTGATTCTGGATTTAAGTGAAACCCAGAAAAAGTCTGTTGTTGCTCAGAAAAATGTTCCTTTAGAGCAAGCCCTAGGTGAAGAGGGTAAGGGCAGAATTTCTGTGAAAGGTGGATTATTGCTTAAAGAAGCTCCTGAGGAGAAGAATCCTCATGGTGTGGAAGTGATTTGACATAGTTAGTTTCAGTTCCTAACTGCCAGAGTCTTTCAGATGTGTATGGATCCACTGACCCAGCATTAAAAGATCCAGTGTCGATAACTTAAAGAAGGTTTTAGATGGAACGAAAACTGTAAGGGAATTTAAACAGCCCTATAAGCCAGTGGCTATGATTGACCAGCTTGTTGGGAAGACAATGTTGTTGAGACATGAATGTCTCCATGTTGATTCTGTAACTGAACAGCTAGTATCTCAGGTTCAAAGGGAAGGCTGGATTCCTGGCTATACACAGCAAAGCAGCCTTGTGGATAAACCCATAGATGCTTTGAATATGTCCTGTGATTTCTCAATAAGATCTAATGCCTTGTGGATGCCAAAATTGGTAGTTGAAAAGCAGAACTGTAGTTCAGACGTGATGAGAGAAAATGTTGTGTCTTTTTAAGGTATGGTGTCCATGCAAACTACCTAGCTGACAAGGGAGGAACAAAGTTGCCCATAGCTGCTAGCAATAAGAACATAGCCAGACAGACTGTAGATTATGGCATATCAGAAACCTCAAATTTCAACCCTCTAAAAAGGGAAAAGCAGGACGGCAAGTTAACCCATGAAAGGTCAAATGCCCTCATAGACTTTCCTCACTCATCTCTTAAATATCAAATCCTTAAGGATGTGGTTAAAGTAAAAGCCTATGTTAAGGAAAACCCTGAGGTAAAGAAAAAGCTACAAAAGTTTGAAAGGGATATTGAAGAAACTGACTAAATACAAGTATAAGAGGGGTAGCCATGTTAGTCTGGATCTGTAAAAGCAGCAAAGAATCCTGTGGCACCTTATAGACTAACAGAGGTTTTGCAGCATGAGCTTTCGTGGGTGAATACCCACTAAAGCTCATGCTGCAAAACCTCTGTTAGTCTATAAGGTGCCACAGGATTCTTTGCTGCTTTTACAGATCCAGACTAACACGGCTACCCCTCTGATACTTGACACTATGCAAGGCACTGCATTTAGCCGTATGGAGTGGAAATCCATCAACCTCATGAAGAAACTTGCACAAATACAGACAGATATCATCTTCCTTTCCAAATGCAAACGGATGGACATCATACCAAATGGACTAAAGGTAAAAAATCCACTGCTATCTACATACCACACAGACCACAGTGAGAGATTATGCCATACTCTATCAAAGAAACTGAGGAACCACCTGATCAGCATCCTATACAACAAACAGGAAAACATCAAAAAAGAGCTCTCCAACCTGGAGACTCTCATTAATAACCAAACTTCCATACAAACGGACTTCACTAAAATAAGACAGGAGATCTACATTACTCACTTCACCTCTCTACAAAGGAAAAAGGACTGTAAGCTGTCAAAACTCCTACCTGCTACGTGGGGCCACAACCGTGGTACCCCTAACCCACCCAGCAATATCGTCAATCTATCCAACCACACACTCAGCCCAGATGAAAAGTCTGTCCTATCTCGGGGACTCTCTTTCTGCCCTGCCACCCCCACCAACATGATACAGTTCTGCGGTGACCTGGAAGCCTACTTTCGCCGTCTCCGACTCAAAGAATACTTTCAGGACAACACTGAACATCGCACCGATACACAGTTACCCTCCCACCAACAGCACAAGAAGAAGAACTCCACATGGACTCCCCCTGAGGGTCGAAATGACAGTCTGGACCTATACATCGAATGCTTCCGCCGACGTGCACAGGCAGAAATTGTGGAAAAACAACATCGCTTGCCTCATAACCTAAGTCGTGCAGAACGCAATGCCATCCACAGCCTCAGAAACCATCCTGACATTATAATCAAAGAGGCTGATAAAGGAGGTGCTGTAGTCATCATGAACAGGTCTGACTACCAAAAGGAGGCCGCCAGACAACTCTCCAATACCAAATTCTACAGGCCACTTCCCTCAGATCCCACTGAGGAATACACTAAGAAACTGCATCATCTACTCAGGACACTCCCTACACTAACACCGGAACAAATCAACATACCCTTAGAGCCCCGACCAGGGTTATTCTATCTACTACCCAAGATCCACAAACCCGGAAATCCTGGACGCCCCATCATCTCGGGCATTGGCACTCTCACTGAAGGACTGTCTGGATATGTGGACTCTCTACTCAGACCCTATGCCACCAGCACTCCCAGCTATCTCCGTGACACCACTGATTTCCTGAGGAAACTACAAAGCATTGGTGACCTTCCAGAAAACACCATCCTAGCCACCATGGATGTAGAGGCTCTCTACACAAACATCCCACACACAGATGGAATACAAGCTGTCAGGAACAGTATCCCTGATGATGCCACAGCACAACTGGTTGCTGAGCTCTGTGCCTTTATCCTCACACACAACTATTTCAAATTTGATGACAATATGTATCTCCAGATCAGTGGCACCGCTATGGGCACCCGCATGGCCCCACAATATGCCAATATTTTTATGGCCGACCTGGAACAACGCTTCCTCAGCTCCCGTCCACTCACGCCCCTTCTCTACCTACGCTACATTGATGACATCTTCATTATCTGGACCCATGGGAAGGAGACTCTGGAAAAATTCCACCAAGATTTCAACAGCTTCCACCCCACCATTAACCTCAGCCTGGACCAATCTACACGGGAGGTCCACTTTCTGGACACCACAGTACAAATAAGTGATGGTCACATTAATACCACCCTATACCGAAAACCTACCGACCGCTATGCCTACCTTCATGCCTCCAGCTTCCATCCCGGGCACACCACAAGATCCATTGTCTACAGCCAAGCACTGAGGTACAACCGCATCTGCTCTAACCCCTCAGACAGAGACCAACACCTACAAAATCTCCACCAAGCATTCTCAAAACTACAGTACCCGCACGAGGAAATAAGGAAACAGATCAACAGAGCCAGACGTGTACCCAGAAGCCTCCTACTGCAAGACAAACCCAAGAAAGAAACCAACAGGACTCCACTGGCCATCACATACAGTCCCCAGCTAAAACCCCTCCAACGCATCACCAGAGATCTACAACCCATCCTGGACAATGATCCCACACTTTCACAAACCTTGGGTGGCAGGCCAGTCCTCGCCCACAGACAACCTGCTAACCTGAAGCACATTCTCACCAGTAACTGCACACCGCACCAAAGTAACTCTAACTCAGGAACGAATCCATGCAACAAACCTCGATGCCAACTCTGCCCACATATCTACACCAGCGACACCATCACAGGACNGGGGGAGGGGGAAATAATGGAATCTCAAATATCTAAATAGGAAATTTGCCTCCAGAGTCTTGGTTCGTCACTAACCGCACAGGATGAGGGGCCTTATAGAATATTTATGAAAGTAAATAAATGATAAAGCATGATAAAAATGTATCCTCTTCAGATTCCATTGTAAATTTTGGTTTCTCTCCCCTAGTTGCACCTCATGGCGAACCCAGAGCAAGTGAATCAAACGGTTCTCACAGAATTCATCCTGCTAGGATTTGGGAATCTCCCTGAGCTACAAACTCTTCTCTTCCTGCTGTTTCTCATCATCTACATCATAACCGTGGCCGGGAACGTCCTGATCTTTGCGCTAGTTGTGGCTGATCAGCACCTTCACACCCCCATGTACTTCTTCCTGGGGAACTTGTCCTGCTTGGAGATTTGCTGCTCCTCTACCTTCCTGCCCAGGGTTCTGGCTGGTCTCCTGACAAGGGACAGGACTATTTCATTTACTGGCTGCCTCACACAATATTTTTTTTTTTGTTCTATAGTTGGTACGGAATGCCTTCTCCTGTTGGTGATGTCTTACGATCGGTATTTAGCGATATGCAATCCACTGCACTATGCAGCCCGTATGAGTGGCAGGGCCTGCCTCCAGCTTGCAGGTGGCTCTTGGATAGGTGGCATCGTAGGTAGTGGCATATCAGCATTGTCAATATCTCAGTTAACATTCTGTGGCCCCAACGTTATTGACCATTTCTTTTGTGATCTCATCCCCCTTCTAAAACTCTCCTGCAATGACCCACACCTGATGGAAACGTTGGCTGTCACACTCATCTTGCTTTTCTCACTGGTCCCGTTCCTACTTATCTTGATGTCCTACATCTGTATCATTGTCACCATCCTGAGAATCCCGTCCACCACCGGGAGGCAAAAGGCCTTTTCCACCTGCTCCTCCCACCTCATTGTGGTGAGCATTTATTATGGAACTCTGCTGATTGTCTACATGTTCCCAACCACAGATATCCTGAGCGACTTCAAGAAAGTTCTGTCTGTCGCCTACACCGTCCTGACTCCCCTGGTCAATCCCCTCATCTACAGCCTGAGAAACAAAGAGCTCCAGGAGGCCCTGAGGAAAGCTTGCAGGAAATTCAAGTTTGGACCATGCTAACCGATCAATTTCCTTGGGTTAAAATAGATGTAACATGGGCTATGGTAGGGCCTGAACTGAAGCCTGCTGTAGTCCCCAGTCGTGTTTCCCTGAGCTTCACTGGGCTTCATGTCCTGCTCTTACACAGTCTCTCTCAACCTTTCCAGACTACTGTACCCCATTCAGGAGTCTGATTTGTCTTGTGTATCTCCAAGTTTCACCTCACTTAGAAACTTTCAAAACCATATAATTATGAAATAAATGAATTAGAATATAAAGATTTCAGTGTATAGTCTATACAGCAGAATACACAAGTCATTGTATGAAATTTTAGTTTAGACTTTGCTAGTGCTTTTTCTGTAGCCTGTTGTAAATATAGGCAAATCTCTAGATGAGCTGATGTACCCCAGAAAGACCTCTGTGTACCCCCAGGCTTCAGGTGCCCCTGGTTGAGAACCACTGCTCTTACAGCCCTGAGAGAAAGTGGAGATGGAGACACTCAAAACCTGGGGACCCCAGTCTTGTTACGGCCGGTATCCGATTCCACTGATGGGTATCACTGGGCTGGTGGGAAACTTGAACTTGTGGCTGCTCAAAGTTCAGACAATGGGGGCAATTGTGCTCAGTGAGAGGGTGTAGGTGAAATGGACTCAGCAAAAACGCTGAGCATCCGTTCATTGTAGGGTGAGAGACTTCTAGATACACACACATACACACACACATATGCATATACACATATGCACATGCACACACATGAAGGCACACACACATACACGCACACATACGCATGCACACATACTCAAATGTACACATATGCACATATACATGCATGAATACGTTCATACATGCATATGCACATGCACATATACGCACACACACACTTACCCATACACACATATGCATGCACACACACACACAGGCACACATACGCAAACACAAGCACCCATACAGACACGCACACATATGCACACGTGCACACACACACACACACACACACATATATATGCATGCACACGCACACATATGCACACACAAGAAAATGCACACCTACGTACATCCACACACATCCTTACATACGCAGACACATGCACACATGCATGCATAGGCACACACACCAAGACACACATACAGTTGCACACACACACGCATGCATGCATACAAACATGCACACATATACACGCACATGTACGTACACACACATGTACACACAGGCACACGTACCCACATGCACAAGCACACATACCCACACAAACCCATATGCACACCCACACATACAAAAATATATGATACCTACATTATAAAAACATAGGCTTGCAACATCCGCCTGGAACTCCAGCGTTTGGCGATTGTACCATTAACGTTTGTTTCCTAGTGTGTATTTCATCCCCAGGCTGCTGTCCAAAGGAAGAGAAAAGCCAAAGGAAACCTCTGGCCTTGGCCACAGGACGCCACACAGAACTCGTATTTGCCCACTTTTCAGCAACGATTTAGGGCCAGTTGTTTCCAGATACTTGGGGGCCCAGTGGGATTTTCCAAAGCCTCTGGGCACCTGGCCTGCGGGATGGGGCCCTGGAGGAGTCAGGCAGGGGAACACCCACCTTCCCCAGGTTTGTGCATTGCTCTGGAGCCCCGGCGTCCGGATCCCTGGTGTGGGGCTGCAGAGGGCACGTCCAGGGGCACCTACAGCCCGTTTACAGCAAACACTTGGGTGCCTGCAGGGTTTGCCAGCAGCCGAGCTGGGTTTGTGAATCCCAGGGTCTGGACTCTGGGATTCGGGTGCCTAAAGTGGGAGCTTTGTGATTCTAGCCCTAGCTCCTCACCCTTAACCTCATGTTATAGCTGAGGAAAGTCAGGCAGAACGAGGTGACGTTACCTGCCCAGAGTTACTCAGCGGGCAAGTCTCTCACCAAGAACATCATGCAATAAAAAACCAAACTGCGTCTTCTCTTTCCGTTATCTCTGTTGTCAGACCTCCCGTTATCTGTCCCCTTCGTATCCAGTGTGTGGAATAAATGTGCAAAGCTGGTCTACCCATACAAGTTGCACCATTTTAACTATATCTTCCTATCCCTGCCTGTGACAGGGCCGTGTGCCCTTGGGCTGGAGAGCCAGGAGTCAATCCAGCCCAGCTCAGAGAAGGTTCCCGACCTGAGGGGAATCAGGCCATTTCCAGTAAAGGGCAGAAGGGGGCTAGAGAAAGAGGCAAACTCAGGAGGCTGATGTGAGATTTCAGAGAGTGAGAGAGGCTCCTGCAGGGAAAACCCTGAGGCTAGTGGAATTCCTCCATTATATGGGGGGGAGGGAAACTGAGGTGAGGGGCTATGTTCTTAGCTGCCCTGAGTCCTCCAGGGGGCGCTGTGAGGTGTCCACTCGTCTACACTGAGTAGATGCAATGGTACTGATGTGATGGTGCTTCTGGTGGGATAGTTCATTCCCACATGGGAAGGGGAATAAGCGATCTATTGGTAAACTGTGTCCACACGAGAGGGTGTAGCGGTATAACTATTTACATAACACATTAGCACCACTAACGAAAATAGTTATCCTGGTGCAAAATATGGCTAGAGACCTTGTGTGAGTCCCTGTAAAAATACATCCATACGTTCCTAGCTTTGAAACTAATTCCTATAATCCAAGGGAAATGTCTTTTACATTAACAGAATCATAGAAAAGTAGGACTGGAAGGGACCTCAGCTGGTCATCTAGTCCTCTGAACTCAAGGCAGGACTACATCATTACGAAATCATACCTGGCTGTTGTTTGTCTGACCTGTTCTTAAAAACCTCCAATGATGGAGATCCCACAATCTTGTGAAGCAATTTAGTCCAGTGCTTAACCACCCTGATCATTAGGAAGTTTTTCCTAATGTCCAACCTATAGCACCCTTGCTGCAATTTAAGACCATTGCTTCTTGTCCTATCCTAAGAGGTTAAAGAGAATAACTTTTCACCCTCCTTCTTTTAACAATCTTTTATGTATTTGAAAACTCTTATCATTTCCCCTCTCAGTCTTCTCTTCTCCAGACTAATCAAACCCAGTTTTTTCAATCTTCCCTCATAGATCCTGTTTTCTAAAGCATTAATCACTTTTGTTGCTCTTCTCTGGATTTTTTCCAATTTGACCCCATCTTTCCTGAACAGGACACAATACTCCACTGGAGGCCTTACCAGCGTGGTATCGAGTGAAAGAATTGCTTCTCATACCTTGCCTACAACACTCCTGTTAATAGATCTCAGAATGGTGTTCGGGGTTGGTTGCTTGTTTCCAACGGTGTACTGTTGTACCTACTGTTTTTGTACAGTGCCATCTGCACATGCAAGTATGTACCTGGGGCAAAGGGGAATTGGGGGCAGCAGAGGGTGAGGAATGGGAAAGGGGCAGCTCTACTTTAGCATGGGGGCACTAGAGATAGCAGAGGTGGAAGGCTGGGAAAGGAGAGGGGGCTATACTGTGTATTGGGCATGAGGAGAAGTAAAGGTTAATGTGGCCAATGTTTTATGTATCCTTCCTAATGATCTCTACAAGGCAGCTGATCACAGGGAATGGCAAATAAAATAATTATTTTAACTGACATCACAGGTTTAATATTCCTTAAAGTGATGAGGAGTCAATCAACTTGGAATTAAAAACTTAAGCTGCAGTGTGAGAAGTTTCAGCTCTCTCCTGGTATTCTAGCCAAGGTACAAGTTAGACATGTATCCCTCGAAGAGTTAAGCAATGGGATTTCATCCCTGTTGGCATGGGCAGTTTGTGAACCGTTCCTTGGGGGACGCTAGCCCCCAGCCCCGCCCCTTCTACCTGAAGCCCCGCCCCCTTCCATCCCTTCCTTCTCCCCTTCTGCCCCCCCATACCCTATGGGAGCCCGAAACCCCTCTCTCCCCTCCACAATCACTGACCCCGACCCCGCGGCCTGGGCCACCTCACCCCAGCACCCCCCAGCATCGGGCACTGTAGCCCCAGCACCCCCAGCCCTGGAGTTCTGGGTAGTATGGCCCCAGAACCCAGGGAACCCCATTGCTGGGCAGCCCCAGCTGCCTCAAGTCCCGGCCACAGGTTCTAGCCCCAGCCCCAACCCCGGCACGATTCCCGGAAGAGGAGCAGCCTGCCAGGCCTGGTGGGGCCAAGGGGGAAGCAGCAAGCTGGAGGGAGCCTCAGGGTGGAGTGTGGGCAGGGCCATGCTGGACTGTTTGGGGAGTCTTAGTATCCCTCAGCCTATGATACGCACCACCCAGGCCTGTCAGCAATGTTTTTGCCAGAGATCAATTAAAAATAAACAAATAAACAAATAAACAAACAAACCCCTTTTTCAAAAATACAATGATGCGAGCCACAAATATTCAACATTTGGACATTATGGACAACAAAGCTTTGGCACAAAATTATTCAGAATGGGGATAAATTGGATTGAGACCTTACTGAATGGGGCAAATTATGGTAGGAGAGAACTGGGGATTATAACTATCTCCTAGTTGGTTTTGCATTCAGAAATAAGTGGATATTTGTATCCTTCTGTAAATGCTGGAACAAACCTTCCCTTCAGGGCAAGAAGTGACAGTAGGTCAAAAACTTCATGCTGAAAAAGGACAGTGTTGGAGTCACGTTGTAGAATATATTGCAATACACACACCTGAAATGATTATATTGACTGTACCCAAACTGGCCCATGATTTGGCTAGTGTGAATGGAGAACACTGTCCTTTACTGGATGGAATCAGTGCTATTCCTTGCTTCTCAAACTCTAACAGACCAATTACAGACCTACAGTTCTGGACAGGGTGGGATTAACACAGGGGCTTTAGGGGCTGCAACCCCATGTCTTGGGCTAAGGGAGGCCCCGCAAAAATAAATCCATAATTATATACAATTCAGTGGTCACCAACCCATCGATTGCAATCAACTGGTCGATCCTGGAGCCTCTGCCAGTCGATTGCGATCTCCGGGCCGATGAAAGTCCAGCGGTGCAGCAGGGCTCAGGCAGCCTCCTGGAAGCGGCCGGCTGCTGGCACGTCTCTGCAGCCCCTGGCAGGCAGGAGGAGGAGGCTCCATGTGCTGCCCCAGCCCCCGACACCATCCCCGCAGCTCCCATTGGCTGGGAACCGCCCCAGGACAGAATCACCTCCTGCACCCAAACTCCCTCCCAGAAGGAAATTAATATAACAGCTATTCTAAGGCAAGAACTAGGTGATTTTGAATTAACGTAACTATATTCTACATGTTTTCTGACTGAAATATAACCAGAGAAAGACTTTATGTTAATTAAAACACAAGATTAATATAACGTTAATACCCTCAATGCCATAATTGTGATAATTTTATTTTAAATTAGGAAAAAGGCTTGTATACAGAGGCCTCCGGTGGTATGGTGTGGTCTCGGGGTGCCCCTTCTGGTATCCACCCAAACTGCAACCAGGGTTATTCCTGTCTGCTACCTCCACCCGCTTTATTCCGATTTGCCCCGCCTCTCTGACGATCTGGGACTGCTTGTATTGATCAGCATAAGAAGCCAGACTTTCTGCTGGGTCTATTTTCTTATCCCATAAACACTGTTTTACATCATCATTGGTCATAATCAGGAACTGCTCCTTTACAACCAAATCACACATTCCTTCAAAGCTAGTTACATCCCTTTCTTTGACCCATTTATCTAACAGATCCTTCATCTGGTTTACATAAGCCACATTACTTAGTCCAGCCCCTCTCTTAAGGGCTCTAAATTTTACTCTGTAAGTTTCAGGTGTAATTTGAAATTGTTTCAAAACCAAATCCTTAAATTTAACATAGTCAGAAGCATCCTCAATAGGCATCTTGTTGAATATGTCCAGAGCTCTTCCAATCAATTTTGCTACCAATGTGGTCATCTTGTGATCTACAGGAACTGCATGGAGGGTGCACAGTCTCTCAAAGGTGATGAAATATTCAGCAATATCACTGGATTCATCATATTGTGGACATAATCACTCCCATTTGTGGATTTTTATGGAAGTGGAGCCAGCTGCTGAAGGGTTCCATATTTTCCACTCCATCACCTCCAGGTCATGCTTCCTCTCTCTTTCCCTCTCCTTCTGAGCATGCTGCCTCTCTCTTTCCTTCTCCTCCAATTCATGCTGCCTCTCTCTTTCCCTCTTTTCCCTAGCAGCTTTTTCTCTGGCCACTTGTGCATCAATCTGGGCCTGTATTTCTCTGTCTTTTAATTCCAGGGCTCTTTTCTGGGCAGCCTCCTCCCTGGCTGTTTCTGCTTCCAACTCCAAGCGCTTTAAGGCCATTTGTCTTTCATGTTCTTTTTGTCTCTCTTCAGCTTCCAATCTGGCTAAAGGAGACACTTTCTAGTGGGCTCAAGGAGGACTTGCATCCTCAGAGACAGTTGCTAGATCCAACTAAGTATAGGAAAAAGCTTTTGAGCTTAGCCCACAATCACCCTAGTGGCCATGCTGGGGTGAATAGGGCCAAAGACCATTTGGGGAAGTAATTCCACTGAGAGGGAATGGGCAAGGA
>QXTE01000544.1:276679-286737 GCA_003942145.1 Platysternon megacephalum | reverse complement strand
CTTCATTGTAAGGAAGAGAAAAGCCAAAGGAAACCCTCTGATCAGTGCCCCAGAACACAGGACACCAGCACAGGCCATTATTTGCCCATTTTCAGCAACAATGTATGGCCACTTGTTTCCACATACTTGGGGGCCCAGTGGGATTTTTCAAAGCCTCTGGGCACCTGACCTGCCAGATGGGGACCTGGAGGAGAGTCAGGCAGGGGAACGCGCACCTTCCCCGGGTTTGTGCGTCGCTCTGGGGCCTCGGCATCCGAATGCCTGGTGTGGGGCACCTACGGACCATTTACTGCAAACGCTTGGGTGCCTGCAGGGTTTGCCAACAGCCAAGCTGGGTTTGTGAATCGCAGAGGGCCGGAATCACTCAGCAGGCTAATGGCAGCAAACCAGCTATCCAGTGTCCCACTCCAATGCCCTGTCTGCTCCACCACGTCCAATTGTATTTGACAATGGGACCGAAGGGTTTGAGGTGCCCAACTCCCATTCACTGCCCATAGGATTTCGGTGCCCAACATCGGCTTTTTATGGGAAAACCCAGCCTGTACATTTACAGCCAAACATCTGTCCTGAGAATACCTTCACTCCCAGGGGATGTTTTCCAGCAGTTCCTTCTTGTTTTTCTCCATTTTCTCAGTGACCCTAATAACTGTGTCTGTGTCACGAAAAGCATCGTGCAATAGAAGAACTAAACTGAGTTTTCTCTTCCTGTCGTGTCTCTTGTCAGACCTCCTGTTATCTGTCCCCTTTGTGTCCAGTGTGAGGAATAAATGTGTCAAGGCTTGTCTACACATAGAAATTGCACCACTTAAACTATATTGGCCTATCCCTGCCTTTGACAGGGCCGCATGCCCGTGAGCTGGAGAGCCGGGGCCAGGCCAGCCCTGGTTAGAGAAGGGTCCTCACCTGAGGGGAATCAGGCCATTTCCAATAAAGGGCAGAAGGGGGATGGGGGAAGAGGCAAACTCAGGAGCCTGAAGTGAAAGTTTAGAGAGTGAATGAGGGAAAACCCTGCGACCGGGGGAATTGCTCCAGCTAGCAAGAGCTGGGAGTGGCCTGCTAAGGAAGGCAGGACTCAGACCAGACGTGGGGAGTTTGGGGTGTAGGCAACTGGAGGGAAGTTGTCATCTGCATTTTAGTTTTGAACAATAAGTTAATAAATGAAACCTAAATTGGGGGCTGTTGTGATTTGGGGAACGAAGAAGGGAAACTGAGGTGAGGGTCTGCGTTTTGGGTTCCCCTTAGGCCTCCAGTGAGTGCCGTGAGGGGGCCACTCATCTAATCTCACTGGATGCAACTACACTGATGTAAAGCTGCTTGTATGAGGATAGTTAATTCCAAAGGGGAATAAGCTATACCAGTCCAAGGGACCTCGGTATTGGTTCGCTGTGTCCGCGCTAGAGGTTGTACTGGTGGAACGATTTCCAAAACAAAGTCACACCACTAACCCGAATAGTGATCCTGGTGCAAAATCTGTGTGGAGACCTAGCGTAAGTGAGACCATGTGAAACTACGTCAGTATGTTCATGGCTTTGAAAAGAACTCCAGGAATCCAAGGAACCTGTCTATTCTGTATTAAAATGGCATGCTGAGAATTTACGCTGATTTGCCAAGTGAAAAACAGCCGACTGACAGAAAGAGGCCTGACTGAATAATTCAGTTTACATACGTTGGGTATGTCTACACTGCAGCCAGGGGTGTGTGGAATCTCCTATAGCCGCTCTAGCTGTAGAAAAATAGAAACCGCGGTACCAGTTTCAGCGCCGGCTGCACAAGCAAGAATGTACCCAGGGCCAAGGGGCATTGGGGGCTGCAGAGATGGGAAAGTGGCAGTCGTACTGTATCATGGAGACTAGGGAGAGCAGAGGGTGAAGTTTGGTAAAGGCGTGGCCATGGTGTATAATGTGCATTAGGAACAAGGGTCAGATGGACAATGTTTTCTGTATCCTTCCTATTGATCTCTATTGATCTCTACATGGCAGCTAATCACAGTGAATGGTAAATAGCCAGTAATAATGATTAAGCACCTGATTTCAGTTAAAAAATATTCCTTAAGTTATGGGGACAGTCAACTTGGAATTTAAAAATTAAGCCATGGTATGACAAGATTCTTGTCTGTCTGTGTATTCTAGCCAGTTTCAGATTAGACGTGCATCCTTCGAAGAGTTAAGCAATGGGATTTCCTGCCTGTCTGCAATATTTTTGCCATTGATTAATTTTTTAAAATCCTCTTTTTCCAAAATACAGTTGTGAGAGTCACAAATATTTGGTGACAGAAAATTATTCACACTGCTGATAAATTGGATGAGATCTTACTGCATGATTAGGGAGCAAATTATGCTAGGAGACAACTGGGAATAACAATCCTCTACTTTGTTTTGCATTAAGAAATAAGTGGATATTTGTGTTCTTCGGTAACTGCTAGAACACACGTTCTGATGGTTATCATTCACTCCAATAGACCAACAAGGGACCTATAGTTCTGGTACAAGATTCTCTAATATCTGCTAATGAAGATCGATAATTTTCTGATGGAATGTTTTTACCATCATAAATGCCAAATTCTCAAGATCCAAATGTTCCATGGGAAATTTCTACAAAATTTTGTGTAGGGGAAATGAACAATAATTTTATAAAATAACTCAAAATGAAATATAATATAAAAAGAAAACAGTAGAATAGAATAGAAAATAAGAGAAATGACATCACGTGTAATAAAAAATTAAGTAACTCTCAAAATAAAAGTTAAAATAAAATGTCAGAATTGGAATGAAAACAAAAGTTTGAACTCATGGAATTTCCCATGAAATGAAAATTCTTGTCCTGAATACCTCTAAATATGAGAAAATCACCTCCACGTTTCTTACAAATTTGATACAGAATTTATTCTTCCCAAGTAAATTTCCAGCTAAAATAATATTTGCAGCTTTTTTTGGTTTGTGTTTTGAATGAAGACGGGATAGTTGTGTGACCAGTAATGCTGTTTCTACCCCTGGAGCTAACCACAGGGATTTTCAAACTTTGTTAGTTTTGGTGTAAGATGCTCCCCTGGCTGGGTCTCTGTATGTAGTGAGCCCTACTGTGGAATAAGGAAACGCGGTTAAAGAGAAGGACAGAAGTGTGTATGTAGTGCCGTGCCCACCTCCCTGTGGATATGCAATGAGCGTCCAGAGGAAACAGGACAACAATGATTTTAGGCATCAGTTCTGCCGTACTCATGTCTCCCTCAAGAGCACCTGTCCATCGAGCTCAGTTCTGGGACCTACCTCTGACACAATTTGGTCCACAGTGCTGGTGCCAGGGACCTGGACCTGAGGGGGGATCCTGCACTTGATCAATGTGATAAGACTGGATCCTAAGTAGCACTGAGTGCTCCAGCCCCCAGGCAGCAAAGCATTTAAGAATATGCTTCATTGTAAATTAAGGGTATCAGGGGCAGCTCTATGTATTTTGCTGCCCCAAGCACGGCAGTCAGGCTGCCTTCGGCGGTATGCCTGCGGGAGGTCTGCCGCCTAATTGCTGACGAAGCCGCGGGACCAGCGGACCTCCCGCAGGCATGCCGCTGAAGGCAGCCTGACTGCCGCCCCCACAGCGACCGGCAGGCCCCTCCCCCCCGCGGCTTGCCACCCCCAGGCATGCGCTTGCTGTGATGGGTTTTTAAGTTATCTCAAGGGCACATGCAGACACATATTTAAAGGTATTTAGGTGCCTAGTGGGTTTTTCCAAATCACCCAGGCTCCTCAAACTCACTGATTTCAAAGGGTGTTCGCAATTTCAATTTCGATAGTTTTAAAAGTCTTACCCAGGGCTGGATTCACAAAGGTTCTGTGATAATCGGCCTACAAACTTACCATTAGTGAGAGCTCAAGTGGGAGAAGTGAGTGAAAGTTCACAGAGCGTCACGGTGACCAAGAACAACAAATGGGGATGGAAAAAGGATGCAAAGAAGAGACAAAAGACTGAATTAATCCAAACAAAAAGCACTTTTGCTAGAACTCAAGCCTATTGTTATGGTCGTGCCTAGTAAACGAGAACAGCGTGAGAGTGGAAGTCAATGAACCAAAACTGGTGTGTGGGAAATTAATACTAATTGATGGACGAGATAGTCAGGGGATGAGCTATTGTTGTACCATGGGTACTGTGCTATATACTTGGTTATGTTTTGTCTATATATAGTGTATGTTTTATAGTAAGAATTAAGCTATTAGAATAAATGAATAGGATAGTGGATACTAGTATTAGCCATTTCCTTTTTATTCATGCCTTGCAAGTAACAGACAGTATCTTGTCTGTGTCTATGTTAATTAGATTAGAGGAATTTTGAAGGCCTAGGCCCCAATGTAGGAAAAGATAGTAGCAAGATTTAGAAAGGCCTATGACGATACCTGTTTTGTTCAACATAAAACACTGCTATTTGTTACCTTTTGAAGGTCTCTGTAAAGAACTGTTTGTGTGAATGAGGAATGCATGCATCAGGAAAAGATATGATCTGAAGGCCATTCCTGAAGCCAGATGGCCAAGGAAGGAGGAGTGAAGAGACTGAAGAGGCTCAGAGACACCAGACAACCATCAATGCGCATCCATGGTTGAGGAGAGGCAGACTGATGACCCTGAGGTGAAGGCTGCCACCCTTAAAACACAAGATAATTGATTAAATCAAAACCAGACAGGATAACCCTCCCAGAGGTGTTTTGGACCATCAAAAGATTACACCCACTGAGGACTGACCGGTCATAAGCTGACACAGCAAAATCCATAGACTTCAGTGGAGAAAAAGGATTATAAGAACAGGGTGCTTTGCCATGGGGCTTTGGGTTCGTCTTGCCAACAACTCCAGGAGCATCGGATCGCTACCAACAGAGCCCGACTCCGCTCTGTGACCAATCTGGCTGGCCTCTAGATTGATCCAGACTCTGTACTGATAATTATAAACATTGAGGGCCAGGACTGTGTGAATAGTGTGTGTGTGTGTGACTGAAAAGCATATGCTAATTGCTGTATTCTCAATAAATGTGGCGTGTTGCCTTTTCCCCTATAAAAAGTTCTCATGTGCTTTGTTCAAGCATAACACTATTGCCCCATCACTCCCTTTGGGGTTCTCAGAGAAAGAGAATGAGGAAAGCTGGCCATCGCCACGCTGGCTGACCAAAGGATAAGAGAAGGGGAAGGTGCGAACTTCACCAGCCTAGACTCCCACCCCCACCATCTCCTGGCATCCTGGACTTTCTTCCTAATGAGGAGGTGTGGGGTAAAGCTACATGCCAGTGCTACCGTAACTGCGCTTCTTGAGCAATGCCCTGGCCCCACATAACCCACACGTGCTCACTCTGCCCTGGCAGCGCGCTCAGACGCCAAGGCACAGGACAGCTCTAGGGCACAGATGGGACGTGGAGGAGGCGTATGAAATAACTATTCATTGCAGCAAGAGGACTGCTTGGGTCTCCCTGCTCCTCCGCGAGTGCCCCAACCAGTGGGCTGGAGTGTAATTCTCAGTCTGTCTCCTTGGCCCAATGAATATCTAAGTATTTGACACACACCTTCAACAGGCCAGAGTGAGAGAGGCCTAGCGCAGGGACCATCTCTTTCTTCTTTGTTTGTACAGCACCGAGCACAGTGGGGCCCTGGTCCGTGTCTCAGGCTTCAAATAATAAAGACTTTTTAGTTCTGAAGCTTTTCCTTCTCTGTTCCATTCCCTGAGTGGCTGGTAGAAGTTTGAGTCTATTAACATACTGTCTACCTCCAGAAGCTAAACAAAACATGCTAGTCACTTTTCCTTCCCGGTAATTTAACGTGCCCATTAGCAAAGTCTCAAGGGAAAATTCACCTGTGGTGTTTGCAGGGTAAACAATGACTCAGGAGAGACATTTATTTTCTGGTGAGAGATACAAGGCAAAGCAAACCAAGGGTCTCAGCACAACTAGGGTGTCCAGGAAGAAACATGCAGGTCTGGTTACTGCTCTGCTCTGTGGTGTATAGCTACACAGACCCTACCAGTAGTGTGCAGGGTAGACATACATTGAGACAATTAAATAGGTGAAGGGGGTGCAGATCGGAGACAGACGACAGAACCAGTATCCTGCTTTCTGAAATGCCAAGTGAAGAGGTCATGTTACAGTTTCCAGCTTCTTCTATGCCAACTTTAAGGTAAACAAATCTTTCAGCTCATCTTTGTTAAAGATGGATCATTCAGGACAGGGAAGAAAATGTCACCATATCCATCACCTGCACATTTCCTTTTAGATGATGCCAAGTTTTTTCCCTGGGACATGGACAATGGGTTCATGTTGTAAAGCATTTTGGTGATGGAAAACTCTCAGTGATAAGAATGGGAACATTGCTGAGTACTTCAGTACTGAGCAATGTTACCAATACTTTACCACACGAACATTCTGGGTTTGTAAAGCTCTGAGCACAATGGGGTCTTGGTCCATGAGTAGGTCTCCTAAGGACCATTACAACATTAACAATCAATAATAATCTCCATCAAGAATTGAGTCTTATAATAATTCACATAATCATTAACATAGTGTTGTGACTGATACTGTTGGGAACCTCACTGAATTAAGGTCATGGATCAATGTGGGTTGGGGCTTGTATGAAGCTCCAAGGAGGAGGGTCACCACAGCTCCATCAGGAACCAAAAACCGGAGCGGGGGGTAATGAAGGCAAGTTACTGAGACTACGCACCTCCAGAGAAGTTGCACCCTCTCAGGGATGGTTTGCATGTACTGGTTCCGGCTGGCTTTTCCAGAGACTGGTGGCATGTCTACCCTACAAAGAGATCTGGGACACAACTGCAGTAACGCCACTGTCGTGTAGACACTTACTCGAGCGACTGAACGGGTTTTCCTATCTCTGTAGTAAATCCTCCTCCCCAAGAGGCGATAGCTCAGTGTGATGTTATCTGATTAAAATATGACCATGTAGATCATTGTTGTTACCACTGTTGTACAATTGGAACAAATCTTATACAAAGTGTGTCAAGAAAGGTGTCAATGTGAAAGTGATGATTTGCTGAATATGATTGTGTTATTTGTATGCGTGTCTCATTTTTGTATCTGAAGTTATTAATATTGGCCTCTTTCCTGTTCCAACCTCTGAACTATGATGAACTTGTACTAATGGGGGCATTCTAACAAAGGGACTGAGGACCTTCCAATGATTCGGAAGCAACCAGAGACTTAACAAGCCAGCAGTTTATTCCATTACTGCTAGAAGCCTGAGCCAAGAACTTTGCATTTATTGTATGTATTTGATTTCTTTAAGCAATTTTAACTCTCACCTTTCTTCCTTTCTTTTTATAAATAAACATTTAGATTTTAAAAAGAACAGGAGTACTTGTGGCACCTTAGAGCCTAACAAATTTATTTGAGCATAAGCTTTCGTGTGCTACAGTCCACTTTTTGCATGATTACTGGTAAGATCTGAGTTACATACTGACCAGGGTGTGGAGGTTTGATGCAATTGGTTTAAAATTGGTTTAAAATTGGTTTAAAAAACCCTTCCTCATTAAGTCTAATGTTTTGGTGGTGGTACAAGGACTGAAATGCCTAAGGAGACTGCTTTTC
Organism: Platysternon megacephalum; assembly: GCA_003942145.1. Taxonomy (NCBI): domain Eukaryota; kingdom Metazoa; phylum Chordata; order Testudines; family Platysternidae; genus Platysternon; species Platysternon megacephalum. Next base: position 279,172 of record QXTE01000544.1, on the reverse strand, counting down.
TGACTTCTTATTAGCCAGTGTGGTGAAACAGAAGTGTATTTTGTTTGTTTGTATATCTTATGGGAGAATAACTAGTTTTGGGATGTGTCTGCCCTAATTCTCAGCAGTTTATCCTGCATCTGGTATTCTCAGTTGTGACCCACGGAGGCATGGTGACACTCGGAAGAATTGTACCCTCAACCTACTGGTGTATACTGTTGGGCGGGGGAGGTCAACTTGACTACATCAAAGAAGGCGTAAAATTGTCCTCAGCCCTGAGTGATGTAGCCAAGTATAGACCAGCCCTACGAAATACAGAAATGAACAGGATCTCTGTCCACGACGGGAGGGCAAAGACTTTGCCCCACTCGGGCCCCATAAGGCTGTTGGGTGACTCCTGGTGTGTTTGATGTTTGTTTTAAATCTTTTTGTTGTCTTTTAATGATCTGTTCCTCAGTAATGCTTTCACCTTGAAAATAAATGTGCTGTGTGGTAACTCGGAAGTGTTGGCAATACCTGTTCCTAGCCCTCGGAGAGAAAGCAACACACTGGTTGTGGGCATTAGGCAGATTGGCTTGCTGGGGACCTCCCTGTGCAAGGCAGGGAGCTGTGCAGTCTTAAAACCCCCTGCCACATGGGACTGGGAGAAGGGTCCCTGCCAAGAGACAAGTGATGGCTGGAGACCTGACTGGGAACTCCCAGAGTGGACCATGGAGGGGGAAAACAGGTGCTGTTAACCTGAAATCATGACAATAAAACCACTAATTCTATACGTTATTTATTGTTTTCCTAACAATGCCTATTTTATTATTATTGTTTGTTTATTAAGAGATAAATTGATGACTGTCCAGAAGGCCTGGGGAAAATGATCCACACAGAGGACTGAGCGGCTGTAAAAATATTATCACACACCATTATCACACACACTGCCATTATTGTCAGTGGAATTATACAGTGGCTGAAGGGGTTGCACTGATGTGACATGTTCGGGTGTTACGCGGTGTTGGACACTTTGTATCACTAGGACACTGTTTGAAAATATCCGTTTGCCTTCGCTACTGGCAGTACCGTGTGGTTGGCTGAATGGCTCAGATTTCAAAACCAATGGGATTCAGTAACAGAGAGCGAAGCCATGAGCTGGGGGACCGGGGTGTTGGATAAAATAGCATTAAAAGAGAGCGATCAGAGAATGGGGGCCAGCCAGTTTGGGGAGCTAGCTCATTGGGTTGTGGGTCCTGTGCGAGTTCATAATCCCCCTTCACCCGGAACGTGAAGTTAATCACAGTAGCAGACAACACCAGAAGGGAGTGGAAGCAAACTCACAGCCGGACCGAGGAACCAGTCAATTGCAGACAGAAACAAAATAAGATTCCTTATGGGCAGGATCCCATGGGAGAACAACATGAGGGGGAAAGGAGTCCAGGAGAGCTGGCTGTATTTTAAAGAATCCTTATTGAGGTTGCAGGAAAAAAACATCCCAATGTGTAGAAAGAATAGTAAATATGGCAGGCGACCAACTTGGCTAAACAGTGAAATCCTTGCTGATCTTAAATGCAAAAAAGAAGCTTACAAGAAGTGGAAGATTGGACAAATGACCAGGGAGGAGTATAAAAATATTGCTCAGGCATGCAGGAGTGAAATCAGGAAGGCCAAATCACACTTGGAGTTGCAGCTAGCAAGAGATGTTAAGAGTAACAAGAAGGGTTTCTTCAGGTATGTTAGCAACAAGAAGAAAGTCAAGGAAAGTGTGGGCCCCTTACTGAATGAGGGAGGCAACCTAGTGACCGAGGATGTGGAAAAAGCTAATGTACTCAATGCTTTTTTTGCCTCTGTCTTCACGAACAAGGTCAGCTCCCAGACTGCTGCACTGGGCAGCACAGTATGGGGAGAAGGTGACCAGCCCTCTGTGGAGAAAGAAGTGGTTCGGGACTATTTAGAAAAACTGGACGAGCACAAGTCCATGGGGCCGGATGCGCTGCATCCGAGGGTGCTAAAGGAGTTGGCGGATGTGATTGCAGAGCCATTGGCCATTATCTTTGAAAACTCATGGCGATCGGGGGAGGTCCCGGATGACTGGAAAAAGGCTAATGTAGTGCCCATCTTTAAAAAAGGGAAGAAGGAGGATCCGGGGAACTACAGGCCAGTCAGCCTCACCTCAGTCCCTGGAAAAATCATGGAGCAGGTCCTCAAGGAATCAATTCTGAAGCACTTAGAGGAGAGGAAAGTGATCAGGAACAGTCAGCATGGATTCACCAAGGGCAAGTCATGCCTGACTAACCTAATTGCCTTCTATGAGGAGATAACTGGGTCTGTGGATGAGGGGAAAGCAGTGGATGTGTTATTCCTTGACTTTAGCAAAGCTTTTGATACGGTCTCCCACAGTATTCTTGCCGGCAAGTTAAAGAAGTATGGGCTGGATGAATGGACTATAAGGTGGATAGAAAGCTGGCTAGATCGTCGGGCTCAACGGGTAGTGATCAACGGCTCCATGTCTAGTTGGCAGCCGGTTTCAAG